>APFE030086292.1:0-29416 GCA_000404065.3 Pinus taeda
TTTTGATGAATGATAAATATCTCTTTGGATTTGAGTCTTTCTTTCTTGAGTTTGATTAAAGTATGTATCCTACTCTAAACCAAAAGGAAATGTCTACCTTGGGACTATTAAGAGAGTTGCAAGGCTGGGAGATATAGGTTCGGGGGAAAAACGACTTCTTTACCATAACCCAAAAAGTATAGTGAGGTATTAAGGGAAGGCTTAGGAGTTACACGGTCATCCCACAATGCATTGGTCAAAGTGTTGTGTTAGTTCCTTTGCTCAGTGAAGATGGTTTTCTTGATGATGCAGATAAGATTCTTATTTATTGATTCAGCGAAACCATTTCCCTATGGGTAATAATTAGATGCATGCTTTAATACAATCCCATTTTCTAATGAAAATTCATAAAGTTTTAATGAAAAAAAAATTGCATTATCAAATACAAGTGACGTTGGAATGACAAACCTGGTTATAATATTCTGCTACAAGAGGTGGATAACTTCCTGGCCATTTAATTGTCTAAAGGGAACTTCTTCTGACCACCGAGTAAAATAATTTGTAGTTTTCAAAATGTATTGGTGTTGCTTTGATGAGTGTGGGAATATTTCTCCAATAACATCTAGGCCCCATTATTGGAAAGGTTCCTCGAATACGAATGGTAGTAGTGGGGCGGCTGACCTCTGATCTTGATTGACACATCTCTAAAAAGCTGGGCACTTGCGGACATAAGCATGACATATTTAAACAAAGTGGACCAATAATAACCAACCCTCATTGCTTTGTGCACAGTTGTGTCGCCCATATAGTAACCACCTTCTAATCAATCATGCAAGTCTCTAAGTACCTTCTTTGTATCCTATGGCTCAAGGCATATTAGTAGGACACCATTGTGGTGCTTTCTAAAAAGCACTCCATGAACAAGCTGGTAAGATAGATATTTTAAGCATATTTCCCTCTTTTGTTTGTTCGATAAGTGTGTGGGTAAGGTTCCATGTGGTGGATCCAGTATTGCAACAATAATGTTGCATCTCCTAGGACTCCCTTCTTTACTTTTATCAACCCGGTAGTTCGTTACAAACTTGGAAGCGATGGTGTTGTATGCACAAGTACTAGCTCTTGCCGCAGCTGTCACTTGGTCAGCTGGCACAAGTCCGCTAGGAGCTTAAGCCAACTTCTATGAGCTCTTAGAAAAGCTTTTAACTGTGATGAAAGCTAACTAAAGAACGGCTATCTACTTGCAGAAAGAAACTGAAAAGCCTGAAGAAATGCAAACCATAGCAAACCCTAATTTTACCACTAGCCCTAACGATGCAAAAAGAGACAAAACGCACTAAAGATGCCATTACTTCAGTAAGTGAAAAGCATGTGTCTAAACCTACTTTTATAGTGAATCTGAAAAATAAAAATAATTAAAAAAATAAAAAATAAAAAAAAAAAAAAAAAAAAATATAAATAAATAAATAAATAAAATAAAATAAAATAAAACTTTTTTCATTTTTGAGTAAGTTGTCAGAATTATTGTGCATGTGCGTTAACTGTTTTTTACTATGCAGAGGTAGATTGGCGAGAGGAAATGCTTGTAGGAGGTTGGGAAGGTTAGAAGAGGGCCTAAGGGGTCCATAGCACCCTTCCAGAGAGTTTCATAGAGTTTGGCTATCAAGAAACCGCTTTCGTGAGCTTCTACAGGAAGTCTATAGGGGTTCTACAGGATGTTCTATAATTTCTACAGGATGTTTTGTAATTTCTACAGGATGTTCAGAAAGGAGATTTTGGAGGGTTGATGGAGGAAGAAAGGTGAAGGAGTGGGTATGGAGGTGAGATAAGGGTGTGAGGAGGTCCAGGACCTGGTGGATGGAGCTGAGGAGTGATGAGGATGGCTGGATTTGTTCAAGGAGGAGTAGAGAAATGTTGCACAAAAATGTGGGGATTAGGGCAAAGCGAGCGAATGTGGCAAATGTAAGGCAAGAATCCGAGTTAGAGGATGGAGCAGGCAGGATTGATGGAGTACAGGCAGATAGAGAAGTATTCCAGGTGCTCTGCAAGTTATTTCTCAAACTGAACAAACAAAGACTCGGAAAATCAAGGGTCTAGTTACTTTAACCTAATCCGACCTAGATAATAGCAAAGAAAATGAGCATAAGTTTATTTGCAACGAAATCATGTGAAATAACTATGCAACTAAGTAATAATGAACCTGAACATGTAACCACAACTGGTATCAACTTCTGCAAATGAGAATCTAACACTAATAATTGCATGATGAATCAAAGACATTGTTTTTGGTGGCAGCAAGGTCACCTTGGTCCTAGCTCATAGTCCCACTGAGGAAGAGGTGAGATCAGAGGTGCTTGATGGCCTTTTTCTGAAGCTCTTCTCTGTTATTACCCTATCAAATCAATCTAAACATGAAAAGCTTTCTAATCATCAACAATAACCTGGGTAACCAAGCAAGATTTCATTCTACTTAACAGAAATTATTTTGCAAAAACATTAAAAATAAATAACAGTACATGAAGGAAGCCTTGGCACTTGGGTTGGGCCCAACCCCAAGAGCTACAGGCTCCTAAGAAAAACTCAGAACTAATTCCAAATAAAGCTGCCTTCCATTACTCAAAAATAACCATGTCAAAAATAAAGTTGTACAGCAGCAGCTACAAAATGAGCTGAAAAATAACAGCACTATAGTGCAAAATACAATTGTTCAAAAAGTAACCTACGAAGGCTGGAAGCCTTCCTATTTATGCACTACAAGGGTCTCCAACAGTCCTCCTTAACTCAAGGGGCTCGGCTGCTCAAACTGCCAGTGATTAGTCACTTTACACAAGACTGATCGGCTGTCCTTGGGAATCCTTTTCGATGACCTGCTGAACTCTGAGCTAAGGGTGGAGATTTTGAGGAAGGGGCCATTTAATGTAGGAGACACCCTTCCTACGAATCCTCACCCTTGTTCCTTCATGCTTGGCTGTCATCTGGCTCATAATTGCTTGGCCTTGGTCCAAAATTTGTCCAAAAATCTACAATAACCACGTGTTAGCCTTCTTGGTCAAGTGACTGTCCTCATTTGTTCAGCTAACATAAATATACTCAAAAAACATGCATAAACTATGAAAAATGGTGGATTGAAGAAGAACAGTTAGGAAAAATGAGCCCAATAAGTTACCCAATTTCAGGGCTCATCACCATGTTCTATAAATTTTTGTATATCGGAATACCATGGCGTTGTAGACATGGACTGAGGAACATGTTCGGTATTTTAAATCTCTATTTCCTACTCCCAACATGAAATATCTTGCTTGGGAGCATCTCTTGCTTCAGTTTCTAGCTGACAAAGGTCATGATCCTTAATGGTATGAATTGGTTTAAACTCCATTTCATATTCTTTTAAGAAGGTCATCCAATTTCCTCTCTTCTCACCAAACTCTTCTTGTACAAAGAGTGTTCTTACTGTTGTATGGGGCACAAAAATGATCGTATGAAATTTTAGAAGATAGGGCCTAAAGCATTTTTCTACCTTGTATACATCATGTGCTTGTTTGTTGATCGCAGGATAGTTTTGCTTTGATCCTTGTAAACCAACACTCATGACCAAAATAGGTTGTTCATTTCCTTTAATATCTTTTTGAGACAATACGGCTACAATAGATGAAACTAAAGCGAAGGTATAAAGCAAGAAATCTTTGCCATAGTCAGGGTTGAATAGTGCAGTTGACTCAGTGATAGCCTATTTTATTTGAGTGAAAGCATCCTTCTCCCATTTATCCCATTTGTAAGTCTCATATTTCTTAATCATATCATGTAAAGTATTAACTATCTGAGCATAATCAGAGATGAATTTCCACAGGAAATTAATCATTCCTAAGAAAGACTGCATAACTTTCTTGTTCACCAAGAATGGGATTTTTGTAATAGCATTAACATTCTCAGGATCAACTTTAATTCTTCTCTTTTCAATGATGTTCCCTACTAGAGTCCCTCCTGACACACCAAAGATGATTTTCTTGGGATTGAGAGAAATCCAATATTTACGACACGCTCAAATATTTGTTTCAGATGACATACATGATATGATCTTATCTTGGAAAACATAGTAAAATGATCCAAATAAACAATTACACTATGACTGATAAGGCCATAGAAAGAAATGTTTGTCACTCTTTGAAACATAGCAACGACATTGATAAGCCCAAATGGAATTCTCTTGAAGGTGAATGCTCCCCATTTGGTCCTGAATGTAGTATTCAAACAATATAGTTATGCCACTAGCACTTGATTGTAACCATAGAAACCATCTAGTAGCAAAAACAACTTAGACCCAAATATTGTTTGGCGGATCTATTCCATGGATGGCACTAGATAATTGTCTTTATCGGATGCTCGGTTGAGATTGTGGAAATCTACACATATCCTTGTTTCCCTGGATTTCTTTCTAATTGGGACTAAATTTGGAAACTCATGTTGAATGCCTGACTTTGAAAATGATCTGATAATGTAGAAACTTTCTCAATTCCTTTTGGATGAGGGCTCTAAATTTGGATGAACTTTCCTTAATTTTTTTTGGAAAGGTTTTAACCCTTCTTTTATGGGAATGACATGCTATATAATACGAGTACCATATGTCTTTAAATCATCATATGTTCATGCAAAAACATCATGGTATCGTTTGAATAAGAAGATAAATTATTTTCATTCTTGTGGAGAACAATATTTACCGAGGTTTACATACTTCAGACCTTCTTGAGTTCCTAGATTGACTTGTTAAGATGATAATTTTGAGCTCTGAGTCTCTATATTGATTAGTCCTCTGAACTTGTTTGATAGGTCATATAAGTTTTCTTGGGACATCATACCTTTAGGAATAGTGTTACCTTTCATTGCATTAGATGCCTCCTGCAAAGCCTTAATATGCTCATCCTCTTCTATGGTATCATCTTTGAATATGTCCACATTATCCATGAAATGTATTATATGTTGGTTGCCATTGAAAATGTGAAATTTAGTGATGTTATCAGGCACATATGGTTTATATATATTCTTAATAGAAAACCATTTCTCAATGGAAATATCCTAGCAGTTGCTTTCACTAATGCTTCTGCTACAACATTTCTAATCCTAGGAACATAAATAATAGTAAAAGCTTTAACATAATTAACCAAATACCATACCTCCTACTGATAGTTTTTAGTATTTAGTGAAACATAATGGATAGTATCTCATACTTGATGAGTGACCACCTTTGAGTCATTTGTTACCTTGAGTAACTCTACCTTCATATCGATGAATTTCTTTAGTACAAGTATGAGTTCTTCATATTCGACAATATTATTTATACACTTGAATTCCAAATGGAATTAAAGGATATGCTTCTTCTTACATGGGTCTATAAGTAGACAACCAGATCCAGAACCATCCTACGTCTTAGAACAATCAAAGCATAAAGTCCAAATATTGTTAATTACTAAGTTGCTTCCTATATTGGTATTATTATTACTATGTACATCTACATAACAAGATTCATTTTAACCAGTTAGAGAACAAGGAAGGAGCTCCAACTATGTATTTTGTGGGACAGGTGATGTCTATGATTGATAACACCTATGATTAGTTTCCAAGAAACAATTTCCAAATATTAAATCAGTAAAGACAACAGGCTCATTGTGGCCCTCAAGTGGTGTCACAATGTATTTCATGTATGATGCACTTTCCACTTGAATATGATTATTACTTCCCTTATATGGAATCCATAAATGTGACCAATATGTAGAAAAATATCCTTGCAATTTATTAGACCAATCTCAGAAGCATGGTGTAGGCTTCAGGGATGTCTACAATTACAATATTGATACATTGATGAAGTCGATGATCAAATGATAATTGGATAAGAACATTTTTGAGTTCACCAATAGCTTGGACAAAATATTTGTCAAGTTGAATGATTTGTGCATTGGATTTTTCCCATTTAGAATTTATTTTCTTAACAACAGATAATGGAAATATGTTCATATATGCACCAGAATCAATTAAACAAGTATGGACATTGTAATTAAAAATTTCAAAAGTTAACAAAAATGGAGGCCAAAGAGTGTTATCATTTAATGTTACAATATCAACCATAGATTCAAGGGAACCAAAAGGCTTACCAGAAAACTTTTGAGAGGTAGAAGCTTTTTAACCTGGTGAAGGTTGTGAAAAGGCTTGGACAAGTAGTTCACGTTGGCCTGCTATCTTCATAGGCTCATAGATGGAAATATTGGCTCGAACTCTCTTCAAATATTCAACTATGTTATAATAAATTCTTTCACCTTTAGCAGGCAGTGTTAAAGTGTCTGGAGGAGTAGCTTTATTTGAGACTTTCGGATTGATAGACTTACTTTTACTATTGGAGGAATTTTTCTAAGAATTAGTTTCATTTCTAGACCTACTTTGTGCATTATGAGTAGAATTAACCAGTGGTGAGATTCTTCTTAACAATTTCTCCTTCAATGTCTCTCATCACCTCCTGTTCATAAATGAGCCCTTGACTCCTCAAGTTATATCAACCATTTTGCTTCTAATGGGGGGGCTCACTTTGTGGTGGTTCTTCAACATTCTTCTTGTGAGGGCTAAGAATACAATCAAAAGCATTCACTACATGTCCAATACCAGTACTTTCTTCAGTCATTACAGTTTCTTTTGTTTCTTCTATTTGTTTTGACTACTCATCTACTAGCAATGAATCAACAATGTGTGTTTCTAGAGCATTCATGTTGTGGTTCCACTGTGGGCATCTCTTTTCTGAATGATATTCCTGCTGAAAAAAATAAATAAATAAATAAATAATATATATATATATAATTATATATATATATATAATATATAATATATATATATATAATATATATAATATATATATATATATAATAAAAATAAATAAAATAAAATAAAATAAAATCTTGGGAGGCTTTCTACTTGTAGAAGTCTCTCTTGACCTTCACTTTAGTTATATGATTTCATTGGTAAGTGTTTTTACTATCCTAGTCAAGCTTTCAGTATCTGACGAATCATTTTCTTTAGCCTTACTTGAGGAAGGATGAGACTTCCTGCCAATTTCCTTGGAGTCTTTACATTCTTCATCATCAATAACAACTCCAATAGTATGCAATTCTTTCTCTATGGCAATTGCTTCTGTAAAGTTTAGTGTCAATGTTTCATTTTCATCTCTTTTAATGAACAAGGAAATGTTGGTGGGCAAGGCAATTGTATAATAATCAATAGTAATTGAATCATGAGGTTGTGTGCCCTGATGAAGCTTGTTAAATATGTGATTGAAATTTTGATTAAAGTATTTCACTTTCTCCTTTCCCCCCATATTATTGTTTCCGAGCTCCTTCAATAACATGGTGGGAGTCTTGTCATCAACAAATTTCTCCAAAAATAGTTTTTTAAACTCCCTCCAACTGTGGACTAAATTGATAGGCATACTATGGTAACATGTTGTTGCTCTACCTTCTAATGTAAAAGGAAAATTACTACAAGAAACATCATCATACCATACATCCAACATCTGTAGATGCATGTAGACGTCGTCGATTTGATCTTCTGTCTTTTTCTTCTTATCATTTTATAATAGTTTTTTTCGTATGTCTAGGCATTTTATGAATATTATTTGGAAGAGAAAGAGTCCCTTGGGCCATCTAATCCAAGTCCTGGGCAGCCATGTTTTCAGCTCTAGGTTCCTTTGTAGAATTTGAGGATCCTTCTCCTTCACCGTCTAAACCATCATTGAACTCAAAATAAGTTCCTAGATGTCCTTCCTCAAAAAGAACAATGTCCTCCTCATACCCTTTTTTGATGGGTGGAAGTGGATATTGTTGAACTGTCCTTTATAATACTTTGCTAATTCTTCAAGAGTGGGAAAAACCAAATCTTCCACTATTTCAACTAATACACTGGTATTTGTTGTTTCTTTCTTCTTAGGGTGATGCGGGAGATTATGCACAACAGGAAGTAAACTGATAGCTTTTGCAAACTTATGGGTTATAGGTTGAAGTGCCCAGAGTTGTTCATAGGTAATATTGTATGCCAACTCCAAACCAAGCTAAGAAGACCCTCGTACTTCGGGAATAGTAGTTGGAATGGTGCTTGGAATATTACTTCATTGTCTAGAAGAAGAATGATTAGGGTGTGCAGAGTTATCAGCCATGAAAAACTAGTTGTCCTTCTTCTAGCGCTAGAATGTTAATGGTGTTGGATGTTGCCAACATATAAGGGATCTCCCATATATGAGGTTCCAATTATACCTCACACCATTTGGTGTAGGAGTCCCATCTGAAATACATCTTGGCTACTGTTTACTTGAATGTATGCCTTGGCTTTATCAATTAGCATAAGAGAGAAGCACACATGTGTTTTTGAATGAGCAAGAGAGTGTGCATTGTGAATGTTTGATTGTGGATGTATCAATGTTATTTCATTGCATAGGGGAAATAAAGTGAGCCTCTAAGAGAGAAGTAATAGTACTACCCTAATGGAGACACACATGAATGAGAAAGGCTTGTCTAACATCAAGCGAAATAGTTCACTTAGATGTGATGATAATTACAATCATTACAACACATTTCCAATAAATTAAGCTCCAAAGTCACTGGAATAGTTAAATTACTTCAGTACATGTGAAAGAAAACATTAATCATAAACATTCAAAGAATAGTCTTAGAAACATCCACAATCCATGTGTGAAAATGTGATGGCCAAAAGGCTTCAAGTATTAAGCAAAATTCCAAGATACATAAGTAGAATGAACATTGCTAGCTCTAATGGTGAAGCGTTAGAGCCACTAATTTCTCCCCAAAAGTACTAACTATATCTCTCTAATGCCTTGTGGGAGAAGCCAAGGTTAAAATTCCTTTGTATGAGTAATGAGGATCCTTTTGTAACTTAAGGCATGACCTTTCACATCCACGTGACTCTTGACTTTCCAAATCCTAATGACCTTTGGACTTATACAACCTTTGGACTTCCAAATGACTTTTGGAATTACATGACTCTTGGTATTGCATGCCTTTTGGACTTCCATGGTTATTTTTTCCATACATGACTCTTGGACTTCCACTTATTTTCTTTACAATGATTACGTAGTTACATCATGACTTCCAAATCATCATGTGATGAGACATGAAAAGTCACTATCCTTGATGACTGGGACAAATAGTGAGTGATGACATGGACATTCTTCAATGGTGACATGGTTGCCACTTGTGTCTTCATTCTTGATGCATCTTCTAATTTTTTATGTCTTCACCCTCCAAATGGTGTTTGATCTTATGGAGATTTTAGGGTACTTCGATCATCAAGACTTCAATGTGTTCCTATTCTTTTAATGCTTCATTTGTTTTCCTTCTTTGCCTAATCTTGTTTATGCATGTTGGCCAAGATGTTCTTGAAATATGTGTAGCTACAATCACTCGTGACAATCAACCTTTAGCCTGAAAATATCCTATTCTAACTTTCTTTACACATATTTATTAGTCATGCCTTATTAGTGCACTTGGAAAGAGAAAGGAGAGCTTATGGGCTCAAGGGAACACTTTGAAAGGATGAAGGGATGAAGGGAAGAGGCTTCAGGGCTTCGTCATGTGCTCATGTGCCCAAGAGAAAGAGGAAATTAGGCTAGGGTGCATGGCACAATTCTGAAGGATGAATGAGAAAGATTCAGGCTTCCCAAGTGCATTGTGCACTCAAGGGGACGAGTGTGTGTGGCTGTGACCAAAAAAGTGTTGTTTTGTAACAATAAAGGTGTCTTGACCATGAAATGCACTAAATATGTCCTAACCAATGTGACGACACATGAGAACAATCAAGAAAACTTGAAACACATAGGATAACATGAACGACACTTGACGACCAAATTGACACTATATAAGACAATGAAGTAGGCTATAAAATTTGAATGTAGTGAAATTTTTGGAGGGTGTTGTAGCAGTGACAACAGAATGGTAAGGATCAAACACAACCTAAGGCACTTAGGGGAGATTCACACTTACTTGGGCAAGGTAAGGATCAAACACAACCTAAGGCACTTAGGGGAGATCCACACTTACCTGGGCAAGGCAAGGATCAAACATTCCCAAGTAACCTCTCAACCCATTGGCCAGATGGGGAGGAATAATCCTGACAAGCCTATCTTATGGGTAGGATGCATATTGGGGTATACTCAACAAGGGGAGATACACACTTACCATGAGGTAAGGATTAGACACAACCCTTATATGAAAATAGGGGAGATACAATCTTACCATGAGGTAAGGATCAGACACAGTTATTGTCCATGAGTTCCCTCAACCCTCGGAGCTCCTCAACTCAATTCCTCAACCTAGGAGCTTAGACAGGGGGGAAGATCATAGCTCAGTGTCCTCTATCAATTAGGACCCTTACCCGGGAGAGTCACATCTATCAGTCCAAGTTTCTCTTTGAAGACCAAGAACTTCCCTACTGGAAAAGCCTTGGTAAGAAGGTATGTTATCTTCTCATCGGTCGAAATGTGATGGAGTTCCATGGCTCCTCTTTGCACCATGTCTTGAATGTAGTGATACTTGATCTCAATATGCTTGGAATTTTCATGAAATATGGGATTCTTTTCCAATTGGATCCCACTATTATTATCACGATATATAACTTTTGTGTCCAGGACCTGCTTAAATAGCTCTCCAAAGAGCTTCACTAAACTGCCTCACAGCTGGCCATGCTAACAGCAATATACTCTACCTCAATCGTGCTTAAATCCACAAAATTATGTTTCTTGCTCATCCAAGATATCATCGCAGACCCCAAACTAAATGAACATACTAAATTTATTTTCCTTTCAATAACATTTCCATCCTAGTCAACATCCATGTAACCATGAAGTCGTATATCACCGACAGAATATCTCAGACCACGGTTAATCGTCCAATGAAAATATCTCAATACATGTTTAGTAGCAACCCAATGTATATGAAGGAGCTCAGTCATGAATTGACTCAAAATTTCATTGCAAATCATATATCTAGACAAGTGTTCACAAGTAACATAAATTCCCCAATCAATTGTTAATACTCAGAAGGATTAGCCAAGTTAGGTCCAACAAAATATTTGCACAAATTCTTGAAATTCATCTCTGTCAGTGTGGCCATGGACTTACATTTAATCATTCCAAATCTTTCCAATAGCTTCACAACATATTTTCCATAAGAAATGAAAATCTCTCTAGGTCTCTACCACACATCTAGTCCCAGAAAGTAAAGCATCATAAGATCCTTCATTTCAAATTCAAATGCCAAATCCCGCTTGCACTCAAGCATCATGGGCTCACTACTTGTCAAGAATAGATAGTCAACATATAAAACCAAAATCAAAGGCATACCTTGGACCACTTTGAAGTAGAGGTTCAGATCAATGCTGCTCCTTGTGAATCCAAGCTTCACCGAGTAATTCTCAATATGGGCATACCGTGCTATGGGAGCTTGCATCAAACTATATAATGTTTTCTTCAAAATGTTCATCTTCCTGTCCTTCACTTCAAATCCCTAATGTTTCTCAATATATACTTCTCCATATAGTATGCCATGAATAAATGTCATCTTTACATCCATCTGGTGAAGTGTTCATCCTTGACTAGTAGTAAGGGAAAAAATCGATCCAGTGGAGATGTAACAGGAAATGGGAGAAAATATGTCATCATATTCTTATCCCTTTGTCTAGGAGAAACCTCGAGCCATGAAACTAGATTTATACCTCTAAATGCTTCCATCAGCTCCATGCTTGATCTTATATAGCCATTTTGAAGTTACAACAAAATTTCCCTTATGTCTCGGAACAATATCCCATACATCATTCTTCATAATAGATTCATATTCTTTGGTCATGGAATCCTTCCAAACTTGTCCTTTCACATCTACATCAAAAATGGGATGTTCAACCTATATCATAGTGCTCATATCTACAACATATCCCTCATATCAACATGGCTTCTTACTTTCTATAAAGCTCATTTTGGCAGGAACATATTTTTGGGCATCTTGTAAAGTATCATGAAGCCATAATGGTCTTTTTGTGGCAGGGTGATAACTTGGAGGAGGATCCAATGGGTCAATAGACTCCATGGGATCATCAAATATTTCCTTCTCATATTTTGACATAGAAGGACTGATTATGTCATCATTGCCTTTCTTCTCAGTAAGTGGAGGAAGGTCCCTTTCTTTTCCAAGGGAAACATCTTCATTGAAAGTTACATCCCAGCTAAACTCGATCTCACTTTGGCTAGATATGTATATTCTCAATGCTTTATAATTTTCACAATATCCAACAAATATACCTTCCTTTTTGGTGGCTTCTAGCTTGTTCCTCATATCCTTCAGCATATGAAAGGATATGGGGCAACCAAATATCCTAAGATTTCCAATATCGGGCTTCACACCTATGAAGACTTCATATATAGTATTGTTATCCAAATCTTGATGAGGAACTCTGTTTTGTACATAGAACGATGTATTTGTAGCTTATCCCAAGAGGAACTTTCACAACTTTTGATCATTTAGCATAGATCAGGAAACTTCCATGATGGACATGTTCTTTCTTTAGACCACTCCATTTTGCTCGAGGTTGTGAGGTACGATATTGTCCTTCTTAATTCCATCATGCTTACAAAATAAACAAACTCATTTGAAATGTACTCTCCACCATTGTCGGAACGAAGACTTTGATTTTATTCCTTGTTTGATTTTCTATCAATTCCTTGAAGTTCTTTAACATGTTGAAAGAATCATCCTTATGCTTCAAATAATATATCCATGTATTCCTGGAGAAGTCATCAATGAAGATTATGTAGTAGAGATATCAAGCAATAGAGTGCATAGGAATCATTCTGCATAGTTCAAAATGAATGAGTTGAAGAATATCATCGGCCTTGTTCCTGCTAGAAGGAAATGGTCCCCTTGTATTTTTCCCACTGGCACACCATGAACATTCTCCATCATGAATAGATTCTTCAATTTCAGTAGGGATTCATAATGTAGATGTGCTAATCTTTAGTTCCATAACTCACTTTGATGATTAATGGCATGGACCATTGCTAGTAGAGGTCTTCCATTGACTCTATAAAGTCCTTCAACTCTATATCTCAAGGTAAAATAATCCCTCATGCGAGATTCCATAGGCCATGTGAGGACTTTTCCTTTGATGAAAGCTACTCCCATAGCCATGTCTCCCTAAGCATAAATAGATACCAATTTCTTCTTTAATCCCAGAACGTACATCACATCATGAAGAAGAACATATTCACCTGAGTCCAAATCAAATTTGACAGTTCCATAACCCTTCACTAGATATGTAGAGTTGTCTCCAAGAATGATTTTCAAACTTGTATCCCTCTCAACCAGGTTGGGGAGGACTTCCTTGTATCCACATAAATGTCTAGAATCCCCACTATCTACCAACCAACTATCATATGAATACATAGGGGAATAACTAGAAAGACCAGAAATAATAATGTATTCAGATTGGCTAACAACTGCATTATTTTCATAACTAGGGTTTCTTTCTCTCTTTTGAGGACGATGGAATTCTTCTTAGTCATCCGGAGTATCTCTTCCCCTTCTATCATCCCTCCTTCTTCTATAATATCATCTTCTTCTTTCATCACTTATTCTCCTATCATGTACCTATTTTTGTAGCCTCGGTTGAATTTTGGAGCATATCCCTTTATCGGACAATCTCGAGCATAGTGACCATACTTGTGGCAGTTGAAGCAATCAACTTGAGGCCTATCTTTTCTAAACCTTCTCTTAGAATCCTTGGATTTGGGAGAAGAATTTATTGGATTTCATGGTCTCTTTATACCTCTCTTATTCTTTTCTTGAGTAACAAATGTAGATGGTTCTCCTTCTTCATGATTTTGAATCCTTCCTATGGAAATCATCCTAGCCTCTTCTTGAGTGAATTTAGCAACGATATTGTAAAATGATGGAAGGACATTATTGTTTTTTAAAGTAGTAATGGCAGTTTCCCAAGTAGGAGGAATACCTTGAAGAGTCACCACCACCATTTCTTTGTTATATATTTATTCACCAACAGATTACAATTGATCCCTTAGGTGGGATACTCTCATAATATAGGATTGTACGGATTCACCCTTGTTCATATTCATCTCTTTGAGTTTATTTTTCAAGGAGAGTATGTGATTCAAGTTGTTGACTCTATACATCCCGACCCGCTTGTCATAAATATCATTAGATTTCTTCAAGCTACAAACATAAACAAGTAAATAATCATGCAAACCATCAATGATAATTTCTTGGCCTTGAGCTCACCTTTCTTATAATTGGATTTGACAGCAGCAAAATAATTTGACAGAGACTCAGGTACCTTTCCTTGCACATATTCCAAAACATCGTTGTCATCTAATATAACTTCCAACCTAATCTTCCAAGCAGCAAACTTAGATGAATCACCCAACTTCTCATTATCCTTGAAGTAATAAGTAGACATCTTGACCAAATCAAATAGATTCCTCTAGCTTCTTTCAAGAATGATTTCTCTTATATCTTATCTCATTGGGCTTGTCTTCACCTTAGCTCTGATACCATGTTAATTTTCCACTATTCTATGTTTTTACAATCACTTTAGCCCAATTATTTTCTTTAATTAGCAATATTTCAACATAATTTAATCTTCCAATGATCATTAGCAATTGTAGATAGAATAGAAAATGAAATAGACAGTAGAAGACAATCAATAGCAATAAGGGACACGAGGATTTGGTCAAATACAAGGGAAAAACCCTTTCAAATTCTTCTTCTTATTAAATTTCATAAAATTTTCAACAAAGAGAGAGTGAAATATTCCAATTCACCAATCAAAAGACTATCCAGCAAAAGCAATAAGACAATATCCAAGAGATGAATCCAATAGAAAAATCTAATCAAAATTAAAGTTACCAAGTCTACGATCAATGGTAAAAAAATTTGTTCAACTGTCAAAAGTATATTAGGTCGTAGAAGCATGGAGATAGTAGCCATCAGTGTGGTTGTGACTCTCCATCCACAGGGAGAACCCTATCAAATGAGAAGTTGCAGGCGGCATTTCCACGAACCAATCCTATGGCTCTAAAACAATATCTTGTTTTCACATGTGTGAGCGCGGACCCTACAATTTTAGACCTGTACGAACCAATCTCACAAACCAAATTCAGACTTGTATGAACCAATCCAAATAAAAGAGACAAAGAAGGTGCTCAATGATTATGATGTCAAAAGGAAGTTAACTTGACTCGTATTTATGTGCTTCCAAGGGTGCCCAATTTCTCTTTAAAGTTGACCTATACTTTTGTGCACATGTGGATTTCCTCTTCAAAAACACATTTTTCCTTAACCAAATTAAATTCTTCCAAGGGCTAGGAGGGGTCTTTCTTGATGAGGAAGATTGTCCAAAGGAGGTAATTTGTCCTTGAGCTACCAAATTAACATGTTCCTTTGTGAGCTCTTGATTGTTCTATTGTTCCTCAAGGTCCTTTGAATCTGGTGAAGCAGCATGGACCTTTCGTGTTGGGGTACTCTCTTTTACACATCCTTCTTCTTTCTCTTCATTTTTTTGTTCCTCAGACTCCTTTGATTCTGATGTATCAATATACTCCTCAGATGTTGGAGAAATCGATGGTGTAACATTTACCTCCACTCTCTTCTTAGGATTCTTTCCACCCAATGGATTCTTTAATGAACTATTTTTCTCCCCTATTTGCAGAGGAGTTGATTTCTCATATGCTTCCTTGAATTTCCAATAAATTTCTATCTCTTGAACTCCTGCTTCAGCTAACATTGTTCCAAGTTCCCATGTTTCAGTAGTCTCTACTTCAGGCTTTCTTCTTCAATACAGAATCCACAATTACTACTCTCATAATGTCCACTAGATATATCCACAGGTTATTCAATGTATGCCCCTTGTCATTCAACATGTGTACCAATAGACATCCTTGGGGAACTCCATATTATAGCATTTCTGTGATGGGATCTAGGAGGTGTAACTGCTCCATCTTGTCTAGGAGGTGTAGCTGCTCTATTTTTTGGTGTTGTCTCAACATTTTCTTCTTGTTCTTCTTCTTCAATTTCCTCTAGTTCAGGAGCTAGTACATGCAAATCTCCTAGAAAACCACTCCATTTTCCTCCACGTTGTTACAATGAATGAATTATAATAAACTTAAATGGTGCATGGTTGGTTAACCAATTATTTAAACAAAATCCACATGCACTACCTCTATCATATGTTGTAAAGACTTTAGTATATAATAGGGAAAATTTATTAACTGTCCATTACAAATATGTGCCAATAACTGAAAATGATAATTAAATATTATCCAAAAGCATCCCTCACAAGTAAAAAACCTTTGGATGAAGAAATCCACATCATCCTAAGGATGAGGAATGGATGTCCTATCAATACACCTTCCCTAATTCCTTATGTCCTCTCTCGGTTGCCAAAGTGTCACTTTAGTTGTTGGGGTTGTTATTTTCCTTGAAACCCAATGGGTCCATGTCTAAGGTAAACCCGTCACCCTAGCAATTATGTCTTTGTAATTAAAATTCTAAACCCTTTAACCTTTGAATTTCGCTCATTCAAAGCCTGTACAAATTATAAAGCAATTTGTTTGCTAAAACACTGCAACTTCTCAAAGTAAGCTAACCAACCTTCTCTCTAAAATATCTCTAGGGCTTTCGTATGGTGTAACAGTGCGTCAATGGAATCAGGTTCAATACACACTGTCGCTCCTCCTATGGATGCTCAGGAAGTGTTACTTCTTATAAACTATTATAGGGCCTGATCAGGAGCTCAAAATTTGCCAAAAAATCAAAGTTTTAGAATCTTGATAATCTTAGCTTCAGATCAAATATCTCATAATTCTAAATCCAACGGTGTGAATGGCACTCAAATCCGAGCTCGTATACGGAAGTTAGAGCAAGTCAAAGTTCAAGGTTGACTAGATGAAATGGCAAAGGTCTCATCGAATCAGGAGGTGCCAAGTGGCAGGTTTCCATTGGCCCCTGAAAATCGCCTACCGCATAATGATTAGAATCGACCCCCGACGAGCCCATTTGCGATGTGATTTATTGCATATCGCAATCGCAGAAAATGATTGCTATTTGCAATATGGTTCTAGTAGTGATCGTTGATAGTGAAATGTGATGAGTTCTGATTGTGATAAGTCCCGAACACGATATATTTTAAGAATTGTAATTTATAACTCGTCGGGTTCGCTAGATCGGCAATCACAGTTTCTGAAGGATTGTTCACATCCATCTCTCCCCTGATAGCCAATTGCGATTGCGATATCTGACAGCGTTGCAGAACCGTAGCCTTAATCGCCAAACCACCACTCTGCATGTGACCACTTGGCCCTTAATTGTGAGATAGGCGGGAATGATAGCAAGACCACAGATTTGAGCGGAATTGCCAGTTTTAACTGCGGTTATTGAATTTAACTTGCAGTAAGCCAGATTTGGAGGAGAAAATTGTGGAGGCACTACCAGGAGTCATAACTAAGGAAATTTTTGACCAAATGATTTGCAAAAAGAGGTTAGATTTCCATTTTTGGGCATTCTAAACCCATTGGAATGGGTTTCAGGATCAAAGGAGCACTTCTGGATAGGCTTTTTATAAAGTGAAGCCTATGGGTGCCTTGGTCAACTAGAGTGTTGATTCAGTTTATGCAAGAGTTTGAAGATGGAGATGACCTTGTAGGAGTCTTTCACCCTCCATGTGCTTTCTGCAGCAGCCATTATAGCAGTGTTGTAGTTTTATTTCTTCTTTGTTCTATATGTGTATGGAGAAAGAGAATTGTTTAAGTACTTCAAGTGTATTTTAGTACTGTTTATGTTCTTGGAAGTTTGATTATGGGGTCTTGGTGTAAGATGCTTGTGTTTGCTGAAGATTTACATGTTTAACTGTAGGTTAACATGTGTATGGAGTGGGAAATTTTGTAGGAAGTTGTTTCTTTGAAGGAGAAACTAGCCATTCCATTTGAGCAACTTATGTAATCTTCTTTTCTTTATATTGGGCATAATGAGAAGGGGTCATGCCTTTAGAGCTGATCCAAGGAGATGTAGCCTAGGAGGGGTGAACTCCTTTATCAATGGTTGGTGTATTAATGTTTGATGCATGCTTCCATTCAATGTTTTGGTTTCACGTTTAAGTTTTCTTCATGAAACTAACTTAAGTAAAAACACATAAAATCCATGCTTTTACTTACTATTTTGGAGTCAAACCTCAAGCACATTTTTATATTTTGGTGACGGGAATTAGCACATCATTACTAATCTATCCCAATTCAGATCAAGTCGGTATCATAGCTATGGTTTTCTTTGTGCAAGGAGGAATTAACTGTTTTTTTCAAGTGAATGTGTTTTGAAGCTCATTAAGGAGAAGGTTTTGGAAAGGAGAGCAAGAATGTTATAATATCTACTACCAAGTTCTACCTCAAATCGCAGTAGAAGCTTCAAGCAAAGCATGTCCCAAGGAGGAGAGCCTGTAAGAATGTCAGAGGATGTGAAGGCTTTTAGAAAGGATTCCTTAGACATGGCAGAAATTATGAAAGTCCTCTATGAAGAGAGGAATACCAAATTGCAAGGTGAAATCTCTAGACATCCAAGAGGAGAATGTTCTCCAAGGGAAGAAGATAATAATAATGGTGATAAACCACCATCTTCTCCACAATATTCATGTTTTTCTACAACTATTATGCAAGATTCTCGTGTAGAAATTCGCTCTAAGAAGGTAGATGGAAAAGTTTGTACCTTTTGTGCACATGATGTGGAAGATGAAGTTATATCAGCACCCAAATTTGAGGAGCTGAAAGAAGAGAGTCGAACAGTCTAAGAGGACACATCTCAAATAAAAAGGGAAATCGAAAACATATTCATGTGTCAATCGAAAGATGAATAAAATGGTAAGAATTTACGTACTTATTCCTTATGTGAATGTATTGATGTAAATTCATTTGCATCCTTTGAAAAACACAGTAAAGGCATTGGATCCAAGCTCTTGACCAAGATGGGTTATAAGGGAGGAGGCCTTGGCATAAACCAACAAGGCATTAAAAATCCAATTGTGGCCATGGAGAGGCATAAATACGAAGGCTTAGGCTATGTTGCAAAAGAAGAGTGGTCTTCTAACGGAAATTCATGGATATCATGTTCCTTTTGCCATAAGAAAGGACACGAGGAGGAAAGATGGTTGGAGTTGCATCCAAAAATGGTTCCTGCTTGGTTCCTCAAGCGTAAGGAGGACTTGAAGTGAAAAACGTCTCCAAAGAGAGATGAAAAATTTGAAGAAGAAGGAAAGTTTAATTCTTCTTACAAGTTCCTCACGTAGGCAGCGTAAGCCAAAGGAAAACAAACAGAGGTATAACCGTTATGTTAATTTGAATGTTGTTAATTCGAATGCTTTTCATGATGGAAAAGAACACGCAGATTTGAATAACGTGTTGAGGAAAATGTTTCCATGCACCTTTTTCCTTTCATCTAAACATTGTGTAGATAAGTGCGATAAAAGGAAAGAAATCATCAGGAAGATGTTTATGTCTACTAGAATTGAGACCAAAAGGAGAAAATCTCATCCAAGGATAAAGTCAAGTAAGCTGAAAGGAGCTCAAAAGAACTTTTGTACTCGTTGCAATATCAATGGGAATTGGGTCGAGAAGTGTTGGAAACTGTGTCCACAACTTCATCCCAGTAAGGGCAAGCACTGGAAGAGGAAGCGACAACAGAAAAAGTGGCACAAGATGCGACCATCCCTGAAGCAGCTTCAGAAGAAGAGAAAGTTCAAATAGAGGGTTCATTTACCTGGTTGAGTAAGAAATGGGTGGACTATTTGTCCAACTGAAGTTTGTAAATTCTTGTTTTTCACTAGTTGCATATCCCCATAGTTGGGTAATTTGTAAAAGTGATGTCCATAAACAAATGACTTATATGCAACAGTGTTTTCTTTAAGAATTACAATGCTAGTTTGGCTTGTTGATAGTCAATTTGAATCGAAAATTTGGGAGTCAAGTTTATTCCATTTTGAAAAATGCATTTCTATTTGTAGTTCAAGAAAGCATTTTAAAAAATGATGTATGAGTAGTTGCAGCACATTTAGTATGTTCCAAATGCGTTTAACACTCAAGTTATACAAGTATTCACTGTGTGAAACTTGTTCTGGTTCATTTGGAAAGTCTTTTAGGATCTTATCCTCAATAAGGATTTTGCAGATAAGCAATTCCAAGCTGCTCATATTCTTGGAATTATTATTGTGAAATAGTGACATGGCCAGGTCGAGAAGAACATAAAACTTGAATTCTTTAGTCGCATAGCGGAACATGTAATTTGCAAGATATTGTACTACAGGTTTGTAGGGAATAGGTGTCGGCTCATCGCTTACGGCTCTGAAGAAAAAAGATGAAGGAGAAGGAAGGATGACCTATAGGACACTTGCAGTGCAGATAAATTAAAAAGTAGTTGCAAATTATTGAAACTTTTGGAGACCAAAAGTTTTTCAGTGGGGAAGAGTGATTAGGAGCTCAAAATTTGCCAAAAAAATAAAGTGTCAGAATCCTAATAAGCTTAGCTTCGGATCAAAGAGCTCATCATTCTGAATCCAACAATGTGAATGACACTCAAATCCGAGCTCGTATGGAGAAGTTAGAGCAAGTCAAAATTCAGGGTTGATTAGATGACATGGCAAAGGTCCCAGCGAATCAAGAGGTGCCAAGTGGCAAGTTTCCATTGGCCCCCGCAAATTGCATATCGCATAATGATTAGAATTGGCCCCCAGCGAAGCCCGGTTGCGATGCGATTTATCGTATATCGCAATAGTAGAAAATGATTGTGATTTGTGAAATGGTTCTGGCAGTGATCGCTGATAGTGAAATGCGATCAGTTTTGATTGCGATAAGTCTCAGAAGCAATATGTTTTCAAAGTTGTAATTTATAACTCGTCAGGTCCACTAGATTGGTGATCGCATTTTTTGAATTAGTTTTGATGTTTGTCTCTCTGCCGATAGCCGATTGCCATTGCGATACCTGACAGGGCTGCAGAATTGTAGCCTTACCCATTGAACCACCACTCAAAATGTGACCACTCGGCCCTTAACCACGAGATAGGCAGGAATGATGGGGGAAACACTGATTTCAGCGGAATTTCCAGTTTTAACTACGGATATTGAATTTGACTAAGAGTAAGCCCTATTTGGAAGAGAAAATATGGAGAGACTGGCAGAAGTCATAACTAAGGCAATTTGTGACCAAATGAGTTTCAAAAAGAGGCTCGATTTCCATTTTTTGGCATTCTAAACCCACTAGAATAGGTTTCGGGATCAAAGGAGCACTTTTGGATAGGATTTTTGTAAAGTGACGCTTATGGGTGCCCTAGTCAACCAGAGTGTTGATTCATTTTATGTAGGAGTTTGAAGATGGAGATGACCTTGTAGGGGTCTTCCAACCTCCTGTCCTTTCTGTAGTAGCCATTAAAGTAGTGTTGTATCTTTATTTATTCTTTGTTCTATATGTGTATGGAGAAAGAGAATTTTTTAAGTACTTCAAGTGGATTATAATATTGTTTATGTTCTTGGAAGTTGGAGTATCGGGTCTTGGTATAATATTCATGTGTTTGTTGAATATTTACATGTTTAATTGTAGGTTAACATGTGTATGGAGTGAGAAATTTTGTAGGAAGTTGTTTCTTTAAAGGAGAAACTAGCCATTCCATTTCAACAACTTATGTACTCTTGTTTTCTTGATATTGAGCATAATGAGAAGGGGTCATGCCTTTAGAGCTGATCCAAGGAGATGTAGCCCAGGAGGGGTGAAATCCTTTATCAATGGCTGGTGTATTATTGTTTGATGCATGCTACCATTAAGTGTTTTGGTTTCATGTTTTAAGTTATCTTCATGAAACTAACTTAAATAAAAACACATAAAACCATGCTTTTACTTGTTATTTTGGAGTCAAACCTCAAGCACATTTTTATATTCTAATGAGGGGAATTAGAACAGCATTACTAATCTATCCCAATTCAGATCATGGCCGCACTTGGTACACACAAATTCTTGTTAGGGCATAGAATGTCAGTCAGATAGAAATTTGGAAATGGTTATGGTTGCCCTTTTTATTGAGTTTTGACTTTTCATCATGAATGACAACTACTAGGAATAATTTCAAGTAGTCAAATCAGTTTCAAAAAAGATAGAAAGAGTAACGACGGAAATCAGTAATTACTAAATTAAGATAGGGTGTATCATACATCAATGAAGGGGTAATTAGAAAATTGAGGTTTATTCATAGTGTATCGTACGATAGATATGGTACACTCCTCCCCCCAACTTAATTATAACAATGGTCCTCAGCTTGTGTAACAGAAAAGTCATATCATCCTTTAAATCCAAATCCTACAAGTAAATGACAAACAAACATACCTACTGTAAAATTACCATTATGATGATGTAGGGTTGTACAAGGGAAGTGAATTGATCAATGTTTTACAATGTCTTATGCGTGGCGCATGTCAATTGATGAAATTGAAATGATTTGATGAGAAAGAAAACCTATGTGGAACCAGGATCTGGGGTATCAGCTTGAAAACTATGTTGCCCAATATGAAGGTGAAGAAGCATGTTTGTAATCTTGTGAGGGAAACCAAGTAAAAATATCCTTAATTTGTATCAGCAACAGCAATATGAAACTATGCAAATGACTTATTCATGCATTCAGTTGTATCAACAAAATATTGAGGAACTATAACAATCAAATTTGATAGATGGAAGCTTATGATGAGTTTCAAAATAAAGTTTCTAATAGCAAAAGTTTCAAACAATAAATCAATTACAAACATAGAAGAGATATTAGAGTGTTGTTACAGAGGAAATAAAATGATGTTTTGATCACTAACAAGCTATTTTTTAGTCACCACAAGCATCTAATAGTGCCCAAAGAGGTTTTCATAATTATACTTTTTTATTTTCTTTACTTTTTTCATCCAATGGCGCCCTAGAAGGGTTTTCCCCATTGCATATTTTATTATTATTTATTCTTTTTTTGTTTTATTTTTTTTAATTTTATTTTATTGATGAAACTAAGTGGCTGACAATAGAGGAAATTTTTCCCTTGCCCAAACAACTTCAAGATTTGATTTTGAAATTGAGACAATGTTGAAAAATCAATCCTTAGAGGTAGGTTTATGATACAACCTAAGACAGTGTTCATTGAAAAGAAAAGATGTTTGGGAGCCATCAATGGTTGTCAATTTTACATCCTCATTGCCAAAGACTAATTCAAAAAGGACCTAGCCACCTGCTACACAACTAGCTCTTGAAATATTTAAATCTAAAATCATATAATAAGGCCCAATCACCTCTCTGAAACAACTTCTTAATAAAATTTTCATTCCACTTGGAACGTTGTTGTTGAATGATATATGTTTGTTGCACAATAGCCAAGTGCTTCTCATCCAATTCATTTAGATATTCCATTTGATGTCTCTGATCTGTAGTCAAGTCTAAATCTACTTCCAAAGAAATTCTCAGTGTTTTGATTTCAAATTCAATAGGAAATATATGATTCTAAACAAAGACCAATTTATAAGGAGATAACCTTGAAGTGTTTCTCCAAGTACTCTTGTAAGCCCATAATATTGTTGGTTATGCCAATTTATACTTATTCAAACATGGCATCCATTATATGAGAGAAGCCATTAACAAACCATAACAGGAACCATATGTATCAACATAAGCACACACATCATGAACAGCATGCATATGACACAGAGGTTTAAAGTGGAAACCCTTCTAGGAGAAAAAACACCAAAGATTGTTTTAGTTATTGATGTAAAAACAAGAGCACCTACTCTATTACATCAATTTGTTTGTGAGACACTACTCATAGGAAGCACCAACTCCCTTTGAATTTTTGCTAGCACCCACTAGCAGGAAGCACCAACTACCTCCTTTTGTAGACACTTGATCAGTTTACCATAAGCACCATGTGAAGCACCAACTTCATGGATTTATTGCAAGCACCAACATGTAGCTCCTTGGATTTATGAAAGCACCAACTTGCATGACGCACCAACCCCCAATCTTTCTTTAGACACCCACTAAATATGGAAGAACCAACTTCTTGTAAGTAGGATCCAACCCACACTCAATAAGGAAACTCACTGCTCACTGTAATTGGTAGTCGCTCTACCTATTTTCAGTTATGTTCTCCTCAACAACTTTTATTCTACTCATCCCACTTAGCACTATGTCCTATGCTCACTCTGCGGCAGCACATTGTACTCAGTCCTTTGCTTTCTACAACATAGACATGAATCTCGACCCCTTCTATTCCACAAGCTCTCTCAGCCTCTCACAACATCCTTAGCACACTTTGGGCCTCTTTCCTCTAAATAGGCACTCTCAACCTCTCTCTATATCACAGACACACTTGGCCTCTCCCCAACAACGCACTCACACCCAAAGCTCTCCACACATCTCTCTCAACAATACTACATTCCCCCCTATATTTTCACAATTGAAATCCTAGGTTTTGTTTCACTAAAACAAAGAGATTGATGTTGTCCATGTCAACCATATATCTGCCATATACACTATCATAGTGTACTTCTATATCGTTCTCCATCCTGATGTTACGTCTGATACATAGGCATTGCAGTTTCATTAACCACTAGGAATAGGTTATGTTCACTCGCCTGTTGTTGTTGCATTAAACATGAGGATGTGCACCTGAGTGTTTCCATGCTGAGAAATAGATCCTCAATCAACATGCACACTCTAACAAGACTTTGTTCTTTTTGTGAAAAAATATCTCGTCGCTAAGGCTTTGATCTTCATTCAATTCCTTGTAGCGTGCAAGCAAGATCAGGGATGGTTTATCTCAATTCATGACAAACCCCATAATTTCATCCTATGCAACCATGGTCCTATATGTTCTTTGAGACAATAGTTTCTACATCTACCCTTATTCTAACAACCAACTCTTCTACACACATTTACTTATCTATATCGGGGTCCTACTAATCCAGCCATGAAAATGACCAAATATGGTATACCCACCAAATCTAGAGAACTTATTTGCAAAGTTTTCGTCTCATATTCATGCTCAAAGGTACTACGCTCTTAGCTAGCTGCCAACCCATCCATGCTTGTATACCCAACTTATGGCTAATAGCCTAGTTGGTGTATCTACTAAATATGGCACACAGTTCCCATGAGTTGTTGACTCGTCAATCAACTCTTTTGTACCCAACCATATTTTCAACTGAATTCGTCATAATGTGCAAGATAGATCAGGGATGATTTGTTTTGTTTGATTCAATCCCATTAAATCTCTCTACAATTTGAGGTCATTATGGCCTTTTCTATGTTCTCTGTAGTCGCCATTAATATTGGCACCAACTCTGATCCTCTTCCGTGGTTAATGAAGTCACCAATAACACAGGAAGACCATGTGAAACTAATTCCTGGGCACTCCTTTCAATGTTGATCCAAATGTCATGAGTCGACCTGATCTTCCTACTTGTGTGCCTAAATATGCCTCATCTCCTGACTTGCCCATAGGCTTGACTAGCTTGGGGGTTCGATTTGCCTGTAGGCCTAACTTGGGTCCATTTTCACTATTTTGGCCCGTTTTATTCATTTAATGCAGAAGACCATATACATGGGAAACAATTCACAAAATAACCCATTTGGCACAAACTTTGAGGTTCTACCACATCATCAGCTTATGCCATGTTGACATCATCTAGGCCACGTGGCTCCTTCTGCATGGTGACACATGTCACCTAGATTTGGTCCATTTGCATACCTACTAATGTCAAATCTGCTTACCACATGTACTCCATGCTACCACATCATGCTAACATCATTTTCCACGTTGTTGCCAACACATCATTGTGAGCCAGTCATATTCTACCACTTGTTTTCCTATATCGAGTCCCACATAGGTTGGGGGTCAGGGATCAGCACTTTGTTCTTCTCACTAAACCTTGATGCACTACCCGACCTTCGACTCATCCAACTACTGACTTGGAGTTGGTTCCACATAGGTAGGGGGTCGAGGCTTTGTTCTCCTATTGACTCTGCTATGTAACCCAAACTCCGACTGTCTTGACTCACCTAAGTCCCGACCATAGTTCAAAATATGCCTAAGTCCTGTGAGAATGAACTTTTCTATCTGCCAACTTCAACTGACTATAACTCTTGATCTAGAAGGTCTTTTCTATAGTCTGGCATACCATTAGAAAGCTCTTCTAGAGCACTATCTAACTGTGGCATAACCAAGAGCATCTAATTTGATCTCTTGAGGCAGAATCTCGTCCAAAGTCTAGGACTCCCAACCATCATAGCCATAATTTTATGGATTCTTATATAAGAATGCTACTATGATGATTCCCTACAAGATACTACAAAAACCATGGGACTCCCCATGATCTTGACACATCAAGCCCATCAATGCTAGCTCAGTTACCATCATAGCTAGGCTAGTGGACATCAAGGCCAACATCCTTTCTAATTATTAGACAATGCCAACTGCCCAACACATCTCCCAGCATGGTTTTTGACATCAATTCCAACACACTTGCTACCACTGGCTATCCAAACAATTCCAACTATCCAAAAAATACTTCAGGAAGTCTCTCCAACCAATCTCTTCGATGGTCTACCACAGTCTTCGTGAGAATAGCTTCAAGTACCTTATTGGTGCTCTCCACTTGCCCAATTTCCTATGGATGATAAGGTGAATTGACTCCATGATGAATCATATACTTTTTTATAAGGTCATGTATCAACCAAGAGGTGAATTGTGCTCCTCCATCTATAACTATCTCTTTTGGCACTCCATACCGAGTGAAAATTCCTTCAAACAAAAAGTTTAAAACATCACGTTCAACTACCCTAGTGAGTGCTCTAGCTTCCACCCACTTGGTGACATAACTTGTGCATACTAGAATATAGGCCTTTTATTGAGATGGGGATAAATTAATCCCATAAAATCTAAAGCCCATCACTCAAAAGGTTCAACCACTCGCTGAGGCTATAACGACATCTCATCTAATTGAGTAGGTTAACCCATCCTCTGATAGATATCACATTCTTGCACATATTTCCTTGCATCTCGGAGCATAGTAGGCTAATAAAACCCAATCTACAACACCTTGTGACTTGTTCTCATGTCTACAAAATTTCCTTTGCACGGTCCATCATGACAAGTTTTAATAATTTCATTAACCTCATCCTCCCTCACACATCTTCTAATCTGTTGATCAAAACCAATGTGAAAAAGGTTCCCATCCAACCAGAAATACCAAGAACTTTGTTGTACAATTCCCCTATGTTCCCTGGGAGAAAGGTGGTGCAGAAGCTTTCCTGCGACCGAGAAGTTGGCAATGTCAACATACCAGGATGAATAAGTGGATACTATAAAGAAATGCTCATCTAGGAAAGAATATTTAATAAGCAAATCATCATTAACATGAGTCGAAATAGAAATAAAATATACAACAACATTATCCTTCCTAGGTTTATCTATAATAGTGATATGAAACTCTTGGAGTAAAAACAACCACCTAGTAACCCTAGCATTTGTAACTGGATTATTCATTAAGAATCAGATAGCATAATGGTTAGTATGAATGAAAGTTTGATAACAAGTTGCGTAGTGCCTAATAGAAATAAACTCATTTTCTATTACTATATAATTTGTCTCCAAGAGAGCCAAGTTCTTGTTGATGTAATAGATGGCATATGGCTTTTTTTCCTCTTATTGTCCAAGCACAACTCCAATGGTTATATCAGAAGCATTGGTGGAGATGCAGAATAACATACTCTAGTTAGGTCCTCTCATAATAGCTATTGTTGTTACACATCTTTTTAATTTTCAAAAAACCTTGTTACACTTGTCAGTCCATTTAAACTTTTTATCTTTTGTTAGCAGGGAAAACAATGGAAATGCAATTTTGGAAATTTTTTATATCAACCGTCTATAATAACATGATTTCCCTAAGAAGTTAGATACCTCTTTCTATGTTTTAAGAGTGGAAATTTTCATAATTACCTCTACTTTTGTTGGATCAACTTGAATACCTGCACCAGAGAGATAGTGACCTAAAACAATGCCTTCATGTTGAAATTTTCGCAACTTCAAGATGAATTTCCCTTAAGGGAAAGCCCACTACCCTAAAGAAAAACACAATTTGCCCAAAGAAAAATTCATTTTGGGACACTGGAAAATATATTTATTAGAGGAAAATATTAAAATATTATTATTAATGAGGAAAATATTAAAATAAAATCTATAAAATTCAAAAATGGGTAAAGAGAATATATTTAATATAATTAAAGTCAAAATTAAAAGAAAGGTTCATTGACAAGGGCAAGACGAATTCACTTTTTAAGGAACTCTTTCACCCACCAGATGATTATATATTATGAAAATTGGATGGATCATAAAAGGCACATACCATGACTTGTCTATCAATCATCTGTCTAAGGATTAAATATAAAATTTTTGAATCGCATTTTTGGTCCGAATATGGTTCGCTCTTATATCATCCACATACATTATTCTTCACATATGGTTCACTCTTGCATGGTACGCATACAACATGATTCGCATATGGTTTTCTCTTACATGGTTTTTATCGGGAAATCTAGTGTCCACTTGGAGCTACTAGTCCTACTAAGACTGGTAGCTATCTTAGAAACAAACAAACTAAAACTACTATAGCTTTCCTTTATGAGAAATAGATAAGAGGGGAACAAAGAACACCAACCTCAGTCTTGCGCTTGGTTCCTTGCTTAGTTCCTCTCCCTTCTGACAGATCTTTGTTGCTCCTCTTTCGTCTATCCAACTTCAAAGAGCACCTGTGGAATCAAAGCAGCATAATACTATCGAAGAACAGAGATCTATAATGATAAGCAATACAGGACCAGATATGTATTGACCACACAAATGCATATATCATCAAACGTACATGAATGTGGAGGAAAACTTGAATAGCTTTATTAATATCAAGAATAACAAAGAGGATTACAACCAATTTTTCTGACCCAGCATCATCCTCCAGCATGAAAGCCCTTCTTCACCTCATGTAAAGCTTAGATCACCCAACACTATGATGTTGCACCAGGAAACCAACAGCACTTCCTACAAGATACAAGATTCCAGCCTCTGGATCTCTGTGATGAGGGATCAA
This sequence comes from Pinus taeda, assembly GCA_000404065.3. Lineage (NCBI taxonomy): Eukaryota > Viridiplantae > Streptophyta > Pinopsida > Pinales > Pinaceae > Pinus > Pinus taeda. The sequence continues at coordinate 29,213 of APFE030086292.1, forward strand.
TATATAGATGATTATAGGGGGTGAGTCAGCTTATGGGATTTTGATTAGTGTCCTCTCTCTAATTGTTCCTGATTCCACTGGGAGATTGATGATCTCTTACTCATCCCTGGTCAAAATCAGAGAGGCAAGTGTCAGAGGGGAAGTTTCTAGAAGATTCTATGATCTTCCACCTCGCAAACTGTCTCTACTATTTGTCCATTCTCA
>APFE030086294.1:4741-32656 GCA_000404065.3 Pinus taeda
CCACCTGTAGATTGGGTATACTAAGATCCTATGATTTTTGGAAGAGCAGACTCAGACGGGTGGGGAGTCCGCCCCTCTAGCCACCACCATAACAAGTCACTGTACTCCGTGAGATTTGAACCGAGGTCTCCTGAGCTTCGCCCAAGGAGACCCACCATTAAACCGCACATCACTGTACGCCCCACCTTACAATAATGACGGTATCACTTTACATTTCTCTTTGGCCCCAACTGCTATCATTTCGGCCGTTAGAGCTAAAGGCAGACATATCAAAGGTTCTTTATGACTCAACATTTCTAAAGAGAAACAAGAAGATGCTTTATGACTCTATATATCACTACATAATCATTAATATCTTAAATGGTGTTGTACTTATTATCTTGCTGCCAGGTCAGGGATAACGCAGGATATTAATTTAATCAAATTATTAATTTTTTTCAATAAACTAAAATGTAATTTAAAAATTTTAATTTTTTATTTTATATTAATTTAATCAAACTTAATTTTTTAATAAATTATTTTATTTTAATTAAATTATTTTATTAGATTTTATTTATTCAATGCAATTAGTTGTTAAATTTGTAGATCTTATTTGGCAACTCCTCGATTTACACACCTTTGTAGCCAGTCACAGGGAGAAAGCTAATAATGGGATTTCCTCGATTACAATATTCATGCCAATTCCTATCTTGTTAAAGCTTCTAAAGTATTTACTTTATTTAATTACAACACCATAGTAATATTATGTTAGGGTTATAATATTTATATCATTATAGTTTTTATTTATTTAATTTAAGAACCATATTATAATCTTCTATGTTACAACATTATATTTTATTATGTTTTTATTATTTAATAGAAAACACCATTAAAATATATAATATATTATGTTTATAACATTTTTACATTAATTAAATTTTAAATTATTTAATAATTTAGTATATTTATTTCTTCATTTCTCTATATTTTATTTTTCTCTCATTTCTTTCTAAATAATAATAATTGAGAATTTATAAAACAGTAAACTTATTCATTTTTCACATTTTACTTTGATATTGTACCTTTTTTAACCATGTAATAAATCTTTATTCACTTTATTCAAAAATTTATAATCAATGTTATTATTAAAAACATTTAGATTTCAATTTGTATCATATAAACATCATAACCAATTAAATTACATGCATTTTGAAGAGATCAATACTAATGTTAATTTAATTTGCATTTTACTCAAAAACTCCTATATTTAAATTAAAAACATATTACATATTTTTTTTTTAATTATTATATATTAATATTATCATATACTCAAGTATATAGTCTTTTAACTACGTTCAGTTTTTTCAGAATGGATTTTTTAATTAAATATTATATTTCACAATTGGTCAAAGTACATTAGTGTTTTTTTTAATATTTCAATTTTTCTCATATAGAAAATAGGGTTGACTATTTATAACATTACAACTAACACATTATCTTTATTTACAATTCTTTAAACTTACTTTCACATTGTAGCTGGTGTGAATGGCAATTTTTTTTTTTTGCCACTATATTGTAAATGAAAATCATTTTTTATTTAAAGCATTTATTTATTTAATTGAAACACTATAGTAATATATAATATGTTATGTTTACAACATTTATATCATTATAGCCTTTATTTATTTGATTAGAACACCATAGTAATATATAATATGTTATGTTTACAACATTTACATTATTATAGCTTTTATTTTATTATTGTTTATAACATTTACATCATTATAGTTTCTATTTTATTGAACTAATTTGTTTTGTTGGCTTAATTACAGGGATTGAACTCATGTCGAGCTATCTCCATGGGAATCTTATTGAACTAATTTAAATAAATTGATATTCTTTATTTTTGTGATGAGATAGTTTTGGCATAAAGGAAGATGGGTGTCATTCATGTTGTGGTATGAATTCACTCATTTTATTTTGTGCCCTATCTCCAATTGTGTATACACTTGAAATTTAGACAATCTTGGATGTCATTAATGCAGTTGTTATAATGGTGTAGGCCACACATAATCTCTATGTATGAATCAAAAGTGAGAACAACGGGAGAAGTTTGAATTCATCATTTAGGAAGGGATTATTGAAGATGGTTGAATTGAATGTCTCATTATGATATATTCGTATGACCACTTTTGAATGTAAAGGTATCATATTCTACAATACAAATTCACATAGGTAATTAAAAATTGAATATAATTTCCCTTCAAGAGTTAATAAAGTATAAAATCCCATTATCCCTTTCTTAATATGTGTTGGAGTGTTTTTCACTCCTAAATCTCAAATTCAAGGTTTGGAGAGCTCAGTTTCCCATATAATTAAAAGAGTTGAGTCACTAGAGTTATTGACCTTTCAAAATGATTTTCCATAGACATGGTAATGCTATGTGGGCAACATAAATTATTGTCCTTGTTGTACAAAAATATGTCAAAGTCTCCTAAAGAGCATGACTATTGGAGTTGTGAAAGAGTGTTGTGATAAGGCATTGTGAGAGGTTTTTTGAATTTGTTCTAAAACTAGTAAATGTAAATTTTGTTGAGAAATGGGGATGGATCTATTTGTTGACAATCTAAATGAAATTGCTTCTGGTAATTTTGATTATGTACAACTAATAAAATTTTCCACATTGGGTTGATCAATTTGTTTAAGAAGACATCGTTTTATGTAATCTAGAGTTTTGTCAATTAAGGTTGTGATACTTGTTATGATTTCATTCTAACTTCTTTGTTGTTAAAATTTTACTACTAACAATCACCCAACAAAGAAAGAGACATGCAAATGACCACTAAAACATTGATATGAAGGTTGTGTAAAAAGTCTATGTTGCCACAATTATAATATTAATCCTTTTCTATATGTTGCAATCTACTTAAATAAATATGAAATGTGAATATGTAAAATTATTTGATTGTAGAAATATCTTCATAAGAACCCAAAAAGTCGATTGTGCATGGAGAATGTGATTTATAATTAAAGGCCATGAAGCAATATATGTGGAACTTATTAATTATAATAAAATTTTTAAATTGTGGTGTAATGTAGAAGATAGAAATTAACTTGAAAATGAAATAATACATCCATACAATAAACAATAGAATAATGGACACAAGAATGTAGATAAAACCCTTGAGGTAGGGTGACACTATTAATTCCTTAACAAAAGAAACATTCCATAAGCCATGATTGATATGATTATAATAATGCTCATAATAAATATCATTTCATTGTTTCTACTTCTTTATATGGTTCTCTCTAACTTCTAAGGAACTTTCTAGTGAAGAAACCTTCTAGTAATTGGAACCTTATACTAAATCTTACTAATGCTTTTATTTTCCACAATATGTCACCTATCTATTGTTATACCCTTTGGGTACGTCCCTAGGTACCTCATATTATCCTCCATAGTTACATTAGATTTCATCCCCATTTGAATCTTTTGTCCTCAAAACATGCAAGGAAGTCATTTTATACAATCTACTAAGTAATGTGACCAATTGGTACTAAGAATGAGCATCCATCCGTCTTAGTGAAATGTAGGCATGGGGTCCAACCGGTTCCTTGACACCTCAATCTTTAATCAAATTTCTCTTTAGCGCAATGTTGTCATTATGCTATTATGAAATTTCCATGCATTGATTTAGGTCTTCCATAAGCTTCCATACTATTTTCCCTTTTGTTTCCATGTTGGTTCATAAATTTGTTGATGCCCACACCCTTTCCTTGAGGACTATCATTTCTCTTGATGGTGTGGGTGGAAATATACATCAACCTTAGCTATCGATTTTTTTTCCTTTGACTCCTCAACATGGGCTTCTTTTGAGACATTTTTACGTCATTTTTTGGGTTTTATTCATATGCTTCAATATTCTCTTCTTTTGATTCAAACTTAAACATTTCCATTAGTTTCTTTGCAAAAAATTATTTAGGCAACCCCTTGTGTTGCCCAGAGTCACACAACGTTGTGTTGCAGTGCAAAGCCTAGGAACATCTAAGTGCGATATTAGTTTATTGGTATATCAATGATATTTTTTTAAATCAGCACTTAATGTCGTTTATTGTGATATCAAATATTGCTCAATGTATTTATGTGGTTTATAGGTTCATTATTCTAGCTTTTTCGTTCTTTGCGTAAAGCTTCAACAAAGAAATATAGTTGATTCAAAATTTAACAAATAAGAATGTATATTTTTGTTGTGCTTTTGGACAAGTAGTTGTGAAATGACTGAGTAATTATGTCCTAAATCTAACTGATATTTCAGAGTTTTAATTAAGGTTCAAGTCTCATGCATATAATTTTCTCCTTTCAAGTTTCACAAGAAAATGGGATGACATAAAGAATTATTATATCCATTGAATAAATGATCAAATTCATATGCAATAATATCTATCTCTGTGCATGAATCTATATCAAATTTAAATGCAGTGACATTAATTTTTCTATGAATGATATATGGCGTAATTAAAGTCTAATTGTCACATACATTCCACATTTATGATGGGTTTTCAAGAGAATCACACATGTCATATGTAAATTATATTCGAATTAAGCATTGATTTATGTTGAAATACAAATTTTCTCTTAAGATTTTGGGTTAAAGGGAAATATTATCAAATATTAATAAAATTTTGATGGGTTGCATTTCCACTAACCATATGTCGGAGCATTAATGACCCTTGGGATTGACATGAAGAGTAGAAAATATAAAAGGTGGGCATAAAATGAAGAACATATCCTAAAAAAATTAAAAGAGCAATTAAGAATTCCTTTAAATCATCTAAGACTTGGTGGGAAGTTGAGAAATTAAGAATTCAACCACTAGAATACACATAATTTAAAATCATGTCATTTCTTGTTAAACCCTTGTAAAACCTATCAAAGAAGTCAAGATACTCTTTAAACAAACTTGATGAATCTTCCCAAACCAAGATAAACCATCATATCGATGCTAGAATTTACTTTAGTTTAACAATTCCATCTAATTAACATAAAAAATCAAGTTTACAAACAAAATGACATGATAAACTACATGAAATTGTATTCATATATAGCAAAATTTCAAAATATGAGGTGGGTGTAAAAAATTACATGAAAAAATGATAGACAACCCAAGAGTTATTGCATAATTCCTTCTTCGATGAGCTTCAAGACCTTCCAACATTTCCAACAAAATTTTGATAAAGTTTCCCTACAGACCAATTTTTTCTTCTTCTTTCGAATTACAAAATGAGCCCTATATATAGGCACTAAAAAGTTAAGACCTCACCCTAAACCACTAGTAGTATTTGAAAAACGACCCAAATTCTTCACAAAATTATCAACTGTAACATAACTAACTTATTCTAGAAGCTTCTTGAAAGATTTGTCAGTAGTAGAGTGGATCCCTTTAGATTTTCTATAATAAATCTTCATTCTCTATCTTGATTGTCAGTTGGGCCTTCTCTCTCCTTTTTGGGAACGGCCTGGGTTAGGCACTACTGTGGGTGCATTGTAGATGGTGCCAGTGGTGTCAATAGTTTCGATGCCAATATTGAGGCAAGTGCTGATGTCAGTGCTAATTGATGAAGTTTTGCCTGGTGTGATGAAGTCCTTGTGTTGGAACTTGCTTCTCCTGGGACATCTTGAGATGTTGATGTGAATCTCTAATGGATGGCCCATTCATATAGGTCCATTAGAGTCCTCCACCCTTTGTTGTATGGGAAATCATATGACCAAACCTCTATAATGGCCCCATCCAAGCTAGTAATGTCTTCATAATCAATTTTTCCCCGCTCCTTAAGGATATTCACAAGGAAGAACAAAACTTTGTAGTGATCATTATATAATTTCACAATATCCTTCTCTTGGAGGGTGCAGTCCTTTTCTTTGAAACCTTTTTCTCTTTCCTTAATTGCAACCAGGAGTTTCAGGAAGTACTCTTTAGGATGCAAGTTCCCATTGTCATCATCAAAGAAGGTTGGAAAATTATTTTGATGGAGCACCTCACATTTCTCTTTAAAACCTTATATGTCTTCTATCAATGCTTTCACTTCTTCTTTAGCCATCATCACTAATTCACCTTTCCTTACTATTTGATTGGCCTTTGTCACCCATTTAGACTAATAAATATTTACCTTTGTCATTTCCTCCTTTGGCACCTGATTAAGGAAATCTACAATGACTCTAGACTTGGCGGGGGCATCTCTAATAGTCTTCTCAATAACTTATATTTCCCTTTGTGCCTTTCTCACAGTTTCAGTCTTTTTTTGGATAAATTCTAAGTGTTCCTAGTGTCTGTCCACCATCTTTATAATTATTAAGTGTTCTTGAAGTTTTTAACCCCACGAGAGGCTTCATCGAAAGACAACAAAAAACATAACAGAATTGATCAAACATCATCAACAGTTCATACTTCAAAACCCTAGAAAATATATGCACCTTTCACAAAACACATCCGCGTATGTACGCACTTGTCGTGCTTGAAATCGGTGTACAACTTTTGAACTTTTACAGAATGCATAAACGACTCCCTAGAAGAAGATCTACGTATGTACACAACCTATCTGAAGAAAACCAATGTACATATCTATAATAATTAAATCATGTCTTCGTTGCAACCACAAAACATTCTTCACAACCCTTACTGTCACATATTCATGTCAGAGTATCATTATCACCACAAATATATCACGGTTAGATATTTTCAACAAGCAAATAAAAGAAGTACATATGATACCATACTTTAGATTTTTCAGATATATGTCTTTTCCTTTTTCTTCTTGGTGCACACTTGTTTAAGATCAAATCATTCATAGATAACATAAAATTTGCACATACTACAACTTGATCTCCATCTCCTTATATAGTATAAGCCTTAGAAAATACCTTAGGCCAATCCCTTAGTAATGTCGATGGTATTCTTTGACGGGATAAAATATCCATTGTCACACTCATTACTATGGGTCAATACCATGGCAAAAAACCTCTGGTCTTCATAATACCATTGTGCAAAAACTGTACGCGACTTCTCTTTACCATACCTACGTATGTACATGGCCTTTCTTCATAGGACCCACATATACTTTCCCAAACTTCACCTTTATATTTCCTTTGTCTCTGAACTGATATTTGTTTGTCCATTCTCTCTATCACATCAGTGCCAGCCTTTATAATCATCCTCCTATCTATATATTTTCCTGTAGATTCAACAGCTCATGTAATTTCCTAAAACACAAGATAAAAATCTACTATAGCCTTTAAACAACGGAAACGAATATATCGATGAAAATAATAATCGAAAAGATGAAGATAATCAATGGAACATAACACAATAAATTCTCTGGAGAAAGCCACTGCTAAAAACTGCGACTATCTATTACATTAATAAGAAATCTGAGTGATAATACAAATCTTATTCTCACTAGAACAATTCTTGCACAAGTATGATCAACTCTCTACCTTAGAAGCCTGCTCTGACCAACACTTAGCCAATTTTGCTGCCTGCCAAGCCCCTATTTTGTTGTGTTGTTCCTGTGAGGATTAGCCCATATTTAATTGGGAAATACTTCCTCTTTATAACTGCGTAATCCAAATCTAGTTCCTCTTATGATTGCATCCATGATCTGTACAACTCGGATCATTCTACAACTAATAGTACATTGTCCTTGCACTCGAGTCTCAACTAGAGTAGCACCTGAGGACGCACTAGTGCACCAACTCACTACTACTCCTCTACCAGTTCCACAGACAATTAGAACTAGTTTAATTGTCTATAACTTAATCAAACTAAGTTATCTAATTACAACTCAAATAAACTCATCTTGGACCCCTAAAATTTAGGGAGAACATATACATGACTACATAAATACTTGAAACTCGAAATTCATAAGCTAATTAAGTCAGTTAAACTTAATTAACTATTTGCAAGTTGTTGTGAGAATAGAATTTGATTTTAATTCTCACTTTAATTCAAGGACAAATTAAACTCGAATTTCTTATTGCCATTTATCAACACTCCCTCTCAACAAGAAAGGGATTATCATCTACCCCGATCATGTCTCTGTGAAACTCGAATTTACATCTTGACAATGCCTTTGTCAAAATGTTAACATCTTAATCTTCTATGGGAATGTACTCCAACAACATAGTCTGCCTCAATACAGAATATCTGAGATGATGATATCAGATATCAATATGCTTGGACCGATCATGAAAAATTGCATTTTCAAATAGTTTGATACAAATTTGATTATCACAGTAAATCACAGTTGGATCCACATGGTGACAAAACAAGCCAACAAAAATATTCCTCATCCAGATGGCCTCAAATGTTTCCTGACTCATAGCCATGTACTCTGCCTTTGTCGAACTGAGTGCAACCGATCTCTGTTTCCTGTTGTACCAAGAAATTGTCGTTGACCCAATATTGAATATCCCTCCTTATGTGCTCTTCATATCAGACGGAATCCCTACCTAATCTGCATCGGTTAAGCCTTGAAGCTTCACTCCCTATGTTTGTTTGTACCACAATCCATGCTGAGTAGTGCCCTTGAGGTATCCCAACACATTCTTTGTCACGTTCCAATACAACTTTTTATGCCTAACCATCGCTTGAATAAGCTAGTTAACTACATATCACATGTACGGTCGTGTGTTCACCAAGTACATGAGTGAACCTACAAGATTCCTATAAACAATAGTTTCCACTACTTCCCCTGAAGTAGCATCTTCCTTCCTCCAGTTACCTACTAGAGAAGTCTCCATGGGTTTTCTTCTCTCCATGAAAAACCTCCTGAGTATCTCGTTGGCATACTTGCCCTGGGACACAAACAATTACCCATCACCCTGCCATAATTCCATGCCCAAAATATAATTCATGAGCCCCATGTCCTTCATCTCAAACTCTCTTGCAAGACTTGATCAATTGGTCATCACTTGTCAGAATCAAATTGTCAACATACAAAACTATGATCAACAATTTACCTTCCATCACTATGTGGTACAAGTTCACATCCGCTTCACTCTTGGTGAAGCCCAACCCGATGAAGTAGCTATCGATCATAGTGCACCAAGCATGAGGTTATTGCTTCAGCTCATACAACGCTCTCTTGATCTAGAACACATGCAACTCACAGTCGAAGGTCTCAAAACCTTTAGGTTTCTCTGTGTACACCTCTTCCTCAATCATGCCATTAAGGAAGGTTATATTTACATCCATATGATGTATCTTCCAACCCATATACGTTGATAGTGCCAATATAGATATGACCGATGAGTGCCTTGCAACAGGAGTAAAGGTCTCATCATAGTCAATCCTCTCTACTTGTGAAAAGACGCGGGCCACAAATCTGGCGTTATGCTTCTCCACACTACCATTTGTAGCTTGCTTTACCTTGTAAAGCCATCAAGAGCTCACCAGTGACTTGTCCTCCGATATCGGGACCACATCCCAAACATTTTTACAAACTATGGAGTCATACTCCTCCACCTTGGCATCAACCCAAACTGGTTGTTGCACTGCCTCGTCAAAGGAAGATGGATCTGTCTCAACACATCCACTCATAAGATCCATGTATCCAATGTACCTCTTAGGTGACCTCCTCTGCCTGCGCTAAGATGTGGGTTCTCCCACATTCTCCTATGCATCATACAATAACTAGTCAACCTCTCTGGTGCTCTTTCTCCCATCTCTGGAAGAATCTACTTGAGTGGATGTCTCGACTCCCAGATCCTCTGCATGTAGCTGCTCCACATCAATCTGAGGCTCCTTAATCTTAGGAACCAAAAGTTTCTCAACCACATGTACTTGTAGCTCCCTCTCAAGGGAAACTCGCATGAACTTCTTCTCATCAAACTTGATATCCCTGCAAACCATTTTCATCCTACTGGTTGGAAAGTACACCCGATAGTTGTGAGGTGTATCAGCGTACCCCACAAATATCCCCAACTTTGTTGTCATCTCAAGCTTCTTTCATGCATCTTTGGTCACATGGAAATATACCAATGACCCAAAAATCCTGAAGTGACTAACATGTAGCCTCTTACCAGAGAAAGCCTCCTCTGGTGTCTTCATCCCAAGTATTAGATGCAGGTCCTATTCTGCATATAAACAAATGTGTTGCATGCCTCAACCCACAAGTGTAGTGGTATGCCCTAATCCTGCAACATCACCCATGTTTCCCCTACAATCATTTTATTCTTCCCCTCAGCCACCCCATTATGTTGTGGGTTATGGGGTGCCATCAACTCCCATTTAATCCCTTCTGTTGCAAAGAAGTTCTTAAACTCATTTGAGACATACTCACCGATGTTATCACTCCTCAGAGCTTACCTTCTTTCACGATTCTTTCTCAAACAATGATTTAAGTTCACAAAAATTTTTGAAAGTTTGATCCTTCTTCTGCATGAAAAATATCCATCATTTATGAGAAAAATCATCAACAAATATAACATAATACATGTGTTTGTTCATGGATGTTGTCGAGAATGGTCCACACACATCTGAATGGACTTGCTCTAGGATAACCCCTGCTCAACTATATCTATCGTGAAACGAAGCCTTGGTGTATTTTCCCAAAGTACACCCCTTGCATGTATAAACTTGCTCTAGTGTACTTTTGGGAAGACCAGTAGAAATATGTAGCATGATTTTCAAAGTTGTAACATTGTTGGTGAAAATTTCATGTAATAAAGTTAAAAACAATAACCATGAATGACTGGGACACTTATTCCAAGCTGAATGTTGGGCAAGACATCCTAGGGGGTGTTCATTTGGTTGTTTATGGCTAAGGAAATTGGAAAAGGCAATGAATAAGGAATTAAAAGGAATTTTTGGCACATTTATTTATGAAAACAATGGAAATTAGGAGAAAAAGGAGGTGAAAGGTCATAGGTTTCACTTGAGGAGGAAAATGAAGGAAAATAATGGAAAATGAAGAAAATAGAGGCCTCCTTGATAAAAAGGCTTATGAGGATTAGTTGGTAACCTTCTGTTAGTTCAGTTTTGGAGATCTCTCTCATACCCTTGGATACTTAGAGTTTTCTTGGAGCACTCTTGGAGGGTGTGGCATACTTGGCTTTTTGTAGCAAGAATGAAAAGGAAGAGTAGGAAAGCACAAGAAGGTGTCGACATCAACAACTACATCATATTTTCTTGCAGGTATCGAGTTGCATGTATGATTCCTTCACTATTTTTGGCATCCAAGGCATATGCATGTGGTTTCTTGGTTGTGATTTGTCATTGGCATGGAGGATTGTCTGGATTGACATTGGATTACCTAGCCTTTCCATTTCCTGGATAGCCATGCTGATTGTCGGTTTACTTTAATTGCTTTCTTTTGGTTGGTTCTCATGTTTCCTTAGCTTGGGTTGAGTTACTAGTCCTGGAGCCTTGGTTGGAAAAATTCTCTGGAGCCCAGTATACGTTGTGGGTTGACTTACTAATCTTGGAGCCTTGGTTGGAAAAATGCTCTAAAGCCATGGAAGGCTTGGATAGAGACTGATCTAATGATGGTTTTGTGATGTCCAACCATGAGGTGGAATCACTATTTGATGGGTTGATGTGGATGGCCTCTGGAAGCCCTAGATGAGTTTTGATTGATGTGTTTTATGAGATCCCACATTCATGCTTGGAATATGGCACGTGGGTGAATGGATAAAGAGAGATTTGGCTCATCCATTCTATGGTTGGGTGGAATGTGATAGTCCCATCTCTAGATGGTTCATTGCATTCATTAATGGGAAATCCATACCCTAAATTTTCATGTGTAAAGGTATTGATGTAATTATGGATTTGATGGTTGTTATGTTTATTGTATCTCTGTTCCTATTATGTTGGTTATATGCACATTTTATGACAAAAGTTATGTATGGCTGTCAACATGTTTTTACTTATATGTGAATGGATAATGTGTTTATGACCTAATAGATGATAATGCAGCAAATCGAATGAGGGAACAATGGTTCATAGCAATTCTCATATAAGTATGAGATCCCTACACTTAATTATGTTGTTTACACCTGTAGATTACATGTCGATGATATGTTTGATGAAATGCCTGTCATGGATAGTAGGGATCCAGTCAAGGTCTCAAACAAGTATTTGATTTTGTACTTTCATTTTGCATGTTAAATTATTGATGTGAAGAGATGATTTAGTTATGGTCAATGACCTGGGCTATGGGCTTGAAAAAGTGGCTCAAATCTTGGAGTCCCTGGAACAACATTGACAATTATGGTCCACATTCGCTAGAAGGCAGGCCTATGAGAGCGACTTTAGGTTGCTGGTCACTCCCTTGCTCATAATATGAGAGGGATTATCGCCCAAGAGACCTAAAACAACAGTGGGACCTAGGGATAGGTTGTTTGAGTGGCTAATTTGTCTTCTGAGGGTTTTTTGATGATGTTGGATGTTTGTATGGTGTGTTTCCCTCAGTTCCACTTCCTTAATGTGACCTAGGAGGTTGAATCATATTATAGTGGCCCCTCATCGCATGTTTACCCTAGCTAACTGGTTTCTTGGGTAGATGTGGGAGGAGGGTGTTACAAAGTGGTACAAGAGCATGGTTCACCCCTCAGACTGGATGGGCTATGTGTTGGTCATGCATGCATGTCAATTGCATGAGTGTCTCTTACACTTATATACTTGTTGCAATTTCTTGATGTTGGATTAGGATTGTAGTATGGTTATCATGGAGAATTTGTTATGGGTTTCATGAAGTATATTTGAAATGAGTATGTGATTGACTGTGTATGGATTATATGTTGTTTACATGTTGATTTCATGGTACCTACTTACATCCTTTTTTGTTAGGTTACATTTTTGAATATTTTGATTACATGCATCAGTATTGTAGGTTGATTACAAGAACTGATCGATTATGTTTGATTACATGCGGTTATACATATTTGCAGTTGGTCTGATATTGCTTATGCATACTGTCGATTGCATGTGGCAATGTGTACAATGGAGTAATGGTTGTTGTCATGCATGAGATCATAGCATGCATTATTGATATGACATTGCATTGATGATTGGATCTTAGTTAGAGTAATGCTTATGATTTGATACATTTACTCGCATATGTCTGTATGTTGTTATGATTATGTTATACATGTATCACGCTGATTTGGTAATCTTGCAGACAAGTATCCTCCTCGAGCTATACTAACGTACGTTGGTTTATTGTGATTTTGTTTATCTGACATATTATGCCTTGCAGGAAGAAATATCGAATGGCTATCGAGATGGTTAACTATAGAGACTCTCCCTACAAATCTGAAGAGAAGTATGGTGTTGGGAACCCCTCTGACTTGGCAGTTACATTGAGAAGTTTAAAGGAGGAGATAAAGAGTTGTAAGGCAGATAATGAAATAATCATACAGTCATAGGAAACATTAGCAAAGGTGAATGCAGTAATACTTTAGAGATTATCGGATTTGAAGCGACAAGGACCATTATGGATCAGTCATGAGCATGAGGATAAAACTAATGGGGCATACTATAGTAGATCACATGGTTGTCGTCGATCATATAGAGATGATATAGTTAGAGATGGAAAATTGTTGGAAACTTTGGAAAGGAGAAGGGGTAGACACATGTATGATTCTAGTTCTGATTCAGATAGGCACTATGATCATCATCGTTATCATCCTTACAGGAGAAGCGATAGGGGGTATTTTCTGGATTAATTTAAGAAGGAAAAACCACCTACTTCTACTAGAGAGATAAAGAGATCACAAGATGCAGAGGCATGGTTGCTTGGTATGAAGAAGTTTTTCAAGTTGCATGACTACTCAGAGAACATGAAAGCTAGAGTGACTACTTTCAGTCTTACAGGTAAAGCAAGCATCTGGTGGGAAGATGTGAAGAATGTCAAGGACATAAATGAGGAAGATCTAACTTGGAGTGAGTTTGACTGGATATTTAAGAAGAAGTACTTGTCGGTGAGATAATTCGATGATAGGGAAAAATAGTTATATGAACTAAAGATGGGATCCATGATAGATGATGAGTACACCAATAAGTTCTTGGAACTATTGAGGTATGTGCCTTACCTCAAGGAGGAGAAGGCTAAGATTTAGAGATTCATTAGTGGATTATGGGTTTCATTAAAAGATAGGATTGAATTTGATGAACCTAGATCACTGGAGGAGGCCATTCGAAAGCTACAACATTACTATGAGCAATCAAAGTGAAAAACTGAGACTAAGCAAGATTGGAGAGGTAATGTAAAGAACAAAGGAAAATTGGATAAAACGTAAGGCCACAGATTACATATAATAAGGAGAATGTCGCACCGCCTAGTTAGTTGAATGCATCAGATAGACGAGAGGGACATTGGCCTCAGGAGTAGAGTAAGGAGCCTGTGCATTGTTAGACTTGTGGCAAAGACTACCTTAGGAGAGATTGTCCACAACATCAAAGTGGAAGACCTCAGATATACAGTGCACAAGAGACACAAACTATTGGATATGTAGGTTAGAGTATTCCCCGTATCTATTTAGCCATGGAAAAAAGGCAGCAAAAACATCATGAATCTATCATTGAGATGGACGGTAAGCTTTGTGATCAAGTTATTTATATTTTGATTGACCCTGGATCTAATTATAGCTATGTTAGTCCTAACTTGATTGATAAGTGTGGTTTAAATAAAGAGTTGCATCCAGAGTCTTGGTTAGTGAAGTTGGCTACATGTACGAAGAAGCGAGTTCATCATTGGGTAAGAGCTTGTGCATTTTATTTGAATGGTATGCCTAACGCAACACATTTGAATATATTAATGTTGGGTTAATACAATATGTTATTGGGCATGGATTGGTTGTATTTACATAGAACGAAGGTTGAATGCTATGACAAAGTTATTGAATGTGTTGATGACGATGGAGAACCAAGATTCTTGTAAGGTAAGAAGAAAAAAACATTAGTTAGGATGGTGAAAACTATGCAATAAAAGCATAGCCACAGGAAGGGGTGAAATCTATTTTTAGTACATATTTATAGTCATAAGGGTGAGGAGGTTGAGGATGGAGATGTGTTGAATAAGTACTTGGTTTTACAACAATTCAGGGATTTATTTCTTGAGGACATTATAGACTTTCCATCACATAGGGAGGTAGATATCATTTTTCCAAAACGGGTGTGGTCGTTCATGTTTTGAGCCATTATGAGAACTTTGATTTTTGAGTTAAATACTAAGCGCCTGATCATTCCTTCCCACTAGAAGCCTTTTGGACCCCAAAAGATACTATCAAAGATACTAGTCAGCTACAGTGAAGAAGAGTTGTTCCATTTGGCTTGACAAATTCTCTAGCTACATTCATGTGTTTGATGAATAGTGTGTTGCATCCATAGATTTGTTATTGAATGTTAGTTTTGCTGTGCTAATTTCAATTAAAAATTTATAAACAAGTGCTTATTCATTGCTTCCTGTGCATAAGTTTCCTTAGGTTGTTTGGTGATTGAAATAGGTAAATTTCATCAAGTTTAATGTGACATACATGAACAAAATAGCTTCAAAAACAAGTACTAAACAACATAAATTCAAAGTACAACAAACCATCAACAAGAGCATTTAACACAATGTTTTGATGGAGTTCACTCCTCTTGGGCTACATCTCCTTGGTCCAGCTTCCATGGCTTAGGCCTTCGTATTAGCTCGATATGGAAAAAAAATGTTGTTTAAAAAGTTGTAATTCTGTTGATACCTACACCAGTGTGTTCAGAATGTTGAAATTAGCTAGGAACACCTTTTCCTGAGCTCAATTTGGTTGAAAATTTCTCTCTCTATGACTCAGACAGTCTTTCCCTAGAAAAGCTCCTCTAAATCTGGAATGACTCCAGTTAGTGCCGTTAAATTTGTGGTTGGTGCTAAAAATTTCGGAACATATAAACACTAATTGGAGCTTAATTAATTGTAATCAATCTTAACTGGTAGATTAGCGCTTAATTACTGCAGATTAGACTGACAGTTTCTGAAACTATTGGCGGTTTCGTCGGAGGGTCACATGCGGTGGTTAGTGGCACAGTTTCGTAGCATTGGCTTCCACGTTAACTAACCTTAACATCCACCATGACCTGTTCACATGTTGCAGAGACCGTTGGAGTTTTGAAACTGCTGGATGTCGTAACCATTGTCGGGATGGGGTCCCCTGGGTCAGTTTGGGGGTTAAAATAACCCAATTTTTGATGTAATTTTTGTAAAAGATGTAAAGTCTCTGTGATTTGTGGGTGCGGAGCGTGTAGGTGATTAGGAGAAATGGGGGTTTTAACCCCTTGTGTATGTAAAATTTGAGTCAACTTTGAGATCCACCCATGGTCCACAGACCATGGGATTGTATAAATAGGTGTGTCTTAGAGAGCCTAGGGTAGATCATGTTAGTAATGAGTCAATATGAGATAGCGCAGAGAAGTGATCAGATACGAGGGAAAGGCTCTGTACTTGAGTGCATGGAGGTTTAGGTAGAGTCCACAGCTAAGTGCACAGACCCCTGTACCTGAGTGCATAGGGTAGTTTTGAGTCTGTAATACCATATTGAAGATCAATAAAGAAGACTATTGAAGAATTCCTGTGTTTATCTGTTTACTTTTGTTTACTACTGTTTACAATATATGTTATGGATGAATAATGTATTTATGAAATATTGATCTAATGATGTGGACTCTATGGAATAAGTCTTAATAATTGTACAAAATGCATGTTAAGTACTTCCACGAAGATTGTGATACATTCTTTTATGTTTATTAAATACTTAAGTAGATCTACGTGAGCTCAGATCTAGGGTTATTTTCTGGTATGCATAAGGGGATGAATAGACTGTTGAGGCTCTACAAAAGCCGATCGTAGACCTTCATGAAGGTCTAAGGACTATTTAGTCAGAGTTGTAGTACCGAGCCCTAGGGGATTATAGACCTATGTGAAGGAAGATCTAGGGTGCAAAAAGACATCACACTGATCTCTGGATGCGGAAATTTAGTTCCATCATCCCCCCATACTACTTTAGGTGAGACCTCAGCCTACGCTATGTGGGTGGTTGCTGAAAGGGCCAGTAGTGTTGGGTTTTGTATGGTGCAATCAACTCTGAACCTGGGTCAGGACCCCTTAAGCCAACAACCATAACCTTAACCCTTTAATAATTGCGTGCACATGTGGCCTAACCATTGTGGTGAAGGTTTGTGGCATTGTTTTGATAACTATTTGCGATAACCACATTTGTGTTCACATGGGGATGGTTGGCCTACGGGCTAGCCCTCTCCTATCCGCCAAACTTGAACCCATTAAACACTAAATAAATGTGGAATACAATATGGTTAAGAAACACATGGTAGCGTAGATGGTTAAGACTTTTGGAGTGTGTGCCAAAGGTCTCAGGTTCGACCCCAACCTCCACCAAAATATTTCTCCTTTGTGCCAAGTCTGCATAGGCCATCGGGAGGTGGCACGTGGTATTCTCTCATTGGTCCAAAACTGACCAATCAAACTGTGCCACATCACAACTTGAAATCGAATAAGAATATGCCACTTGTAAAAATGTGATTGAATGTTGACCAAAGTTGACCCTACATAGTCACGTGCCACATCAGTAGTACAGACTGTTGACTGTGCAGTGACTGTGTATTTTTTCTTGCAAATTTTGCCTGTTTAGCCAAGCGAACAGAACACAATAACTTCCTCATATGAACTTAGTTTTTAATGAAATGAGTTGCGTTAGGATCATTTTTTCAAAATGGGTGTGGTCGTTCATGTTTCGAGCCATTCTGATAACTTTGATTTTTGAGTTCAACACTGAGCGCCTGATCATTCCTCCCCACTAGAAGCCTTTTGGACCCCAAAAGATACTATCAAAGATACTAGTCAGCTACAATGAAGAAGAGTGAAGGTTTTTCAAGGGACCGTGAGGTAAGTATCTAAGATCCTTGAATACCTGGATTAAGATGTTGTTGTGTGAAAAATGGATGATGCCATTGCCTTGATGTTCAGATCTACGCGAAGTGGAAAAACCTTTAGAAACCGTGAAGGATCAGGACCGGAGTATAGTCCTCTGATTGGACCCCCTATGAGTGATGACGAAGGGGCAAAAAAAACTCATCGCGAAGTGTTGTTCAGTTAATCGCTCAAGGGTTTCCTCGAATTCAACACCCATCCACTCCACCTCTACCTCCACCTCCACCACATACACGTTCTCCCACACCTCCGCCACCGCCACCTCCATTCAATAGGGGAAACACAATGACGCTACCGATTTTCAAGGGAATCAGAAGTGAGGATACTAAACAATTTTGGTTTATTGTAGATGTTGTATGGACCGCAAAGCAGATTACTGATGACAACATAAAGAAAGCACAGTTGGTGACCGCTCTGCAGGATCGTGCGCTGACATGGTATATGAAGTATTGTTCTAATAATCCTCTGGAATCTCTATCAGATACTAAGGATGCTTTGAACAAGGAGTTTAGCAAGCCTAAGTCTGACTCGCAGTGAAAAGTGGGATTTAAGGAAATCACGATGAGTGTTGATGAGACGCCTTGAGAATTAGATCAAAGACTGAAATGTGTAATTCACAAAGCTAATATGTAGCTCACAGATGGTTAGCATCGTGAATGGTTTATAGCTTCACTTTTGCCCCACCTGAGAATTGCTCTATCGTAACAGAAGATAAGAACTCATGTGGAAGCCCTGGAAGTCGTTATCAGATTGCATGCAACACCTATTCAGGATGCAACTTTAAGGGTACAACAGATTCATTCCCAGTTGCAAAGCCTCTGCTTGGAATTGTAGAGCTTTAAGAAAGAGAAGGAGACTAAAATAGAGGTGCCCATGGAAGTTTGGTGTCCTAAGTGTAAGAGCTAGGGGCATGACAAAGACCACTACCCTGTCTTCAAGAATTATATTACAGGAGGGGGACCAATTCCCCTGAAACCAGAAGCCCTAGCAGGACCGAGCATGGGAGATGCACTATGGTGCACTTTTTGTGAGGTGGCTAGAAAACACACAACGGATAATTGTCATTTTCTTCAGAAGTTTGTTCAGACACCGCAACATTTGTTCTATGACTTCTATAAATATGTGGGCCATTATGAGTGCCAATGTCGCAACTATGAATTGATGATGGAAGGAACGTCTACGTACCGGATGAAAGCGGAAACTTGACCTCCATATCAGGGCGCAGGAGGAGCCTGTTAAAGATATCAGGGAAGAGGATGAGGCCGCGGAGGAGGAGGACCTGGTAGAGGTCATGAACATGTTATTTTCTATAACTATGGAATGCCAGGGAACTACACGCAGGAGTGTCAGAATCAGACATGATTATCATGTCAATACTGCAGCCAGTTTGACTACACTATAGAAAAATGCCCTGTGTTGATAGCCAAGATGAAGGAGAAGAAGGCACAACCTCAAAAACCTACATAGAGCTTACAGATGATGAGATCCAAGCCCTACGAGGAAGATCAAAACATGAATATAGTGGTGAGAAGCAGAATAACGACTGGCGATGATAAGGGGAAACAAACTAAAGAGGACGGATGAGTTTGCAAGGCCCCAGAAAAGGAGGTTGGTTTTGATCTAGAGCACGTGAAGGAAACATTTATAGAGGCCAAGAAAAGCTTCACTGAGGCATCCACAAGAAGTCAAGACAAGATGAAAGACACTAGCGTGCCTGCAAAATTTGATCCCTCTGTGCTTACCACGTTCTTAGAGACCTGAATGAAACTGTTGCACTCATAGGAATTGATTGGGCCATTGACATGAATGGGTTCATCAAGCAGAAAAAGTGGACATTGTCATTTGAGAGGAAATCGCTTCGAGTTGTAGTGTCGTTGAACCCTGTAGAAGGGTCGCGCTACACTGAACCAGTCCATGACTATGAAGAGAGTGAATATGAAATGGATTAGATCTACAAAATAATAGCGGGAGACCAAGAATAGATCAATTCGACAGTAGATGATTGTATTGCATGGGACCGGGAGAGATCATGTACCTTTGATTCAGATGAAGAGTTGGAACATTGGCAGAATCAGCTACATGAAGTATCTACACTCTGCTGTAACATGATGACTAAATCACTGCGATGTGTTTCGTCGGAGGTAAGGAATTTACCTTATTATGATTTTTTGACTGATGTGGATAAATTTGTGGATGAATTTGGACGTGAAGTCCCTGAGGCTTATCGCTTCCAAGCACTAGATTTGGCACTACGCGCTATGCCCGCACGATGGTGGGGTACGCACAAGGATAGCTTTGATGGATGGAGAGATTACAGAAGGATGATGAGATTGAGGTTTGGTCGTCCTAACACTCGATTGGATAAGAAATATTATGGAAGAGATTATCCATGCGATCACCTGGAAAAATGGACTAAAGCTTATGGAATGGAGCCACAACCAGAGTGGGTACACTTATTTTTCCGTACTTTGGATACAATTCCTATGAATTGGTATCTGGAAACGGAGCTTCGCCATGGAATCACGGACTGGGATATACTGAGGGAAGGATTATTAATAACTTTTAGTTTTGATGATGGATTCATGAGCATTGATGAAGCGCTGCAGGTGATCAAGGCGGTTATCTTCAGAACACCACAATAACATTTGGAATGGGTTCAATTAGATTGGAGCACCCAACTGCGTCATGCACTGGACTGTTATAATGTGACAGCTGAAGAAGAGGATGTTGATCCAAGAAATATTAACCTTCTAGAGGTAGAAGGGCATCTCAAGGTTGAAGGTCCACAAATAGAGCTCGAACATCACCACGTCATTGAAAACAAAGCAAGACAACATTGGTATTGAAGCAGAACCAAATTTTGCAAAACTTGGGGGTTATTGGGATGATGCCACAGTCGATAAAGTTTTTGAGTTACTCCGTGAGTACTAGGATCTTTTTACTACTAAGTTTTCGGACCTAAAGGGCATAATATACGACTTGGGTGTTATGAAGATTATCTTGAATCTGGACGCAAAAAATATTAAGCAGAGGCTGTATCTCCTTAATCCAAAATACAAAGAAACGGTTCGCTAGGAGTTCAATAAGATGTTGGAAGCAGGCATCATTGAACCTGTGGAAGAATCTAATTGGGTGAGCCCAATGGTGGTTCAGGAGAAGAAACAGAAGGATGGAATCAAGATCTGCGTAGATCTGAGGAAGCTTAATGATGCCTACATCCATGACTCGTTCCCGAGGTATTTTACAGATGAAGTATTGGACAAAGTTGGAGGGCAGGAGGCCTACTCGTTCACTGATGGGTTTTTTGGGTACCATTAGATCAATATCGCGCCAGAGGATAGGAGTAAGACAACCTTCACGATGGAATGGGGTTGTTTCCAATACACTGTAATACCATTTGGACTCAAGAATGTTCCTATAATATTCTCCCACATAGTTATAGCAACATTTAAGGAGTTCATCCATAAGTTCTTGGAAGTATACTTTGACGACTGGACGGTGTTCGGTCTAGTGAAGCGCCATGTAGCGAGTCTACGCTTGATGTTGGATACGTGTCACAGATATCAGATCATGCTAAATATGAAGAACTGTTTATTTTGTGTCGCCTTTGGAATTTTTCTGGGTCATGTGGTGTGCAAGCAAGGGTTGATGGTGGACCTCGCCAAGATCGCGGTGATAATGAATCTGGAGGCCCCGAGGAATGTTAAGTAGCTGCTCACGATGCTGGGACATATAGGATATTACAGGAAATTCATCAAGGCTTATGCTCAGATTACCACGCCCATGGAGAAACTATTGAAGAAGGATGCTGCATTATGTTGGGATGAAGAATATCAGTGCAGTTTGGATGTATTGAAAGAGAAAATGGTCACTACACTGATCTTGGCCTTCTCGGATTGGAAAAGGGAATTCCATGTACATGTCGATTCCTCTTACATTGCATTGGGTGTAGTGCTAACACATGACGATGAGGGAGATATGGACCACCCTATAGCCTTCACGAGCAGGAAATTATCAAAGGCCGAGAAGAATTACTCAACAATGGAATGCGACGGGTTGGCTATGGTCTACATGCTTCAAAAGTTCAGGCACTATCTATTGGATGGACATTTCAAAATGTACATAGATCATTCTACCTTGAAATACTTGGTCAGTAAGCTTGTGTTGGGGGGGAAGATCTACAGATGGCTGCTCCTATTCCAGGAGTATGATTTTGAGGTTATTTTGAATCCAGGGAGGTTGAATGAAGGACATGACCATTTGTCGTGGATCGAAATAGGAGAAGAGCCTACTAATTTGGAGGAAGGGTTTCTAGATGTGCAGCTCTTCACAATGCGTCTAGTTGATAACCATTTTGCAGATATCATCCACTTTTTAACTACGGGGATGGCATCAGAATGGTATACAAGCCAGCAAAAGAAGGAACTAGTGGTGCACGTGATAGATTTATCGATGATTGTTGGACATCTGTATAAGATGGGTGTAGACGAGATATTTTGAAGATATGTGATAGATTTTGAGAGAAATATAATTCTCGTTGAAGCTCATGGAAGGGTTGCGGGAGGACATTATGCAGGAAAGGAAACTACACATAAGATTTTGCGAGTAGGTTTATGGTGGCCTACGCTGCATAAAGATTCCAAGGCGTATTGTAGGGCATGTGATGCGTGTCAAAGGACTAGTAGACCATCGCAGAGGGACGAGTTGCAACTAAATTCCCAAGTATCCTTGCAGCCATTTGAAAAATGGGTGATTGATTTCGTTGGGCCAATTCAACTCCCAGGGAAGAAAACTAGTGTGTGCTATATCATCACCACGATGGAATATCTAACCAGATGGGCAAAGTCAAAGGCAGTTAAGGATTGTATAGGGGATACAACATTTTTTTTTTTTTTGAGTATGTGTTAACTAGATTTGGTTGCCCGAAGTTATTGATGAGTGATTGAGGTAAGCACTTCGTAAACGAGACAATCAACATGTTGACTGAGGAGTTCTAGGTCTATCATCAGAAGAGAACACCATATCATCCTCAGGCTAATGGAACAGTTGAGGCCTTTAATAATATTTTGGAGAATGCACTGACAAAGATTTGCACTGCGCAGTGGAATTACTGGGATATGCACGTACTTGTAGTGTTATGGGCTTACCGAACTACCTGTAAAAAGATGATAGGACAGACACCTTTTAGGTTGGTATATGGGGTAGAAGTTGTCATGTCGATGGAATATATTGTGCCTAGTCTATGCATAGCAGCACTGACGAATATGGCGGATCGCGAGGCCTTGGAGAAACAGCTTGCGCAACTGATGGAACTTGAAGAGGATAGATTTCTGGTTGGATTTCATCAACAAGTATAGAAGGAATGTGAAAAATCATGGCATGATCACCACATCAAGCTTCGCACATTCAAGGTAAATGATCTAGTTTTGTTATATGATAGTAAATTACAGATGGAGATCATTTTCCGGGAAGAGTGAATGGAAGCCGATTGAAGCTATATATAGGGGATCCTGCACAATGACTATATGGCAGCAGGAGAGTCTTAGCACTCCAGGAAGTTGCAAGGGAGCATGGGACAATAAATTACACTGCCAGGTTTGGAGGACTACGCAGCAGGCAGGGTGCATGGAAAATGGTGAAGTTGTAGCATATGGATCTGCATGCAGGAAGCTGCGCCACAGAGGGAGGTTCTGCACAGTGCAATAGGAAAGTGACCATTGGAGTCATTGTTCATGGATTGATAGCCAGAAGACATTTAAGAAGAGTGGGTTGGTGGCATTTAAGGAAAAAATATTTGAAGATCTGCTACCAAAACAACATTAATTGTCAGATTTTGGAGGGAATGGTCAGATTTGAATTCAAAAGCCCTAATAAATTACACGTGTCAGTCCAACAAAGAACACTTTGCACACTTGGAGTTTTTGCTGATATTTTTTGTCTGTTGATGAGCCGAATGTTTTGGGAGGAGTTCTTCGCCCACACAGATGTGTCTATTGAAGCCCACGAGTTTCTTATGGAGAGTATGACTGTCACCAACCCCGCTAAAGTTGTGAGTTCGGAAGTCGTTGTATCTAACGCTCCAGGACCAGAAGTATCCAATGTTGAAGCCACACTTGCAGTACCCACGACGCCGTGGTCGCCCAGGCCGAAATAGTCCATAGCTAAAGAAAAACAATCCACAACACAAGAAAATCAAAATGAAGCATACAGCGACACCAACACAGAAAAAAGACAAGCAACTGGTAAAAGGAAAAGAGAAGGTTGTAGACTTGAAGGCCGAGGAAGGCCAAGGAATAGAAGATGTTGATGCCGAAGTAGTGGAGCCCATAACAAGCTCCCTCAGTACATCCCTCCGAGGAAGGGAAAGGCGAAGATTACAAAAGACCTGGACATTGGGAAATTTATCATTTCCACACCTTTTCTGCCTGAGAAGATTCCCTTTGAATGTTCATGGCTCGCACGAGCCCCGCTTATGGAGGATTGGTACCTCGTGGATCACGATAAGTTCCCACACTTAGTGAAAAAAAAGTATATGCAGAGAGTTTTCTATGAAGAAATGGGTGTGACCGCACTGGAAACAAAGGAATTGGTTCGCGGTGTTGAGCAATCAGGATTTCTCAACTTGCTATGGGTGCCACATTACCACCGTACCCCCATCAATACAATTTGCATATGCCAGTAGCTCACATTGGTGCACGATGGGTGCCTATGGCTAGGAGGTCCTATCCCCATCACAAACATGATGATTCACATGATTATGCACCTACCTCATGAAGGTCTCAATCCAGCCAAGGAATTCGGCGGAAAGACAGGAGAGAAGGAGTTGGCAAAGCACATGAAAATAGATTATGAACTAGTGAAGAAGGCGCGAGGGTATTCCATCATGTCAATAAATGACCCTACAGTTCAATTGGCCACATAGATATTGGATGGAAAGGTGATGAGGAAGTGCCACATAGATGAAGTTTCGATGCCTATAGTGTCTCTAGCAGCTCAGTTCACAAAAGGCGTATTGTTCAATTAGTCTAGATACCTATGCCAAGAGTTCCTTTTGAATTGCGCGAGGCCCAAGATGAATCCAAGTCATTACATTACGCTTGGTTGTTGCTCCTCATTGTGTTGGTTGCATGGGAGTTGCCAAAAGGTAGCCAATTCCCTCTGTTGGAAGAAGGATTGCTAGAGGCAGCGCAGTTTGCCTCCCTACAGACTACGAAGGACCCCGTGTGCATCACAAAGACCAAGATTTTTTGGGTCTTGATGGAAGCAAGTCTCCGCATGGTAGTTAAGAAGCGCCCAAGGTTTTCCCCAACCCTGTACATGCAATTGTCAACTTATTCATCATTCAAAGCTGACTTTCATAGAATTTATATCTAGGCACGAAAGGATCCAGCACAGAAGTGGTATGATTTGCAATACTTGGTGGCAGAGACCGATGTGCAGGAGGTAGTGGCATGCTGGGAAGCCAAGTGGTGCACCCCTTCAAATCTAGCTACTTGAACAAGTACAGGTGTGGAGAGTGAGGTTGTGAAGAAAAGAGAGGAGGCAACTAAGCAAGTTGCACAAAATCTAGCCGCGCAAAATAAGAAAGATGCTGCAGAGAAGTCTCAGGTTGAGAAGGAATGTGTTTCCAAGGAGAAGGCAGAGTAGGAGTAGCGTGAGGCCCAGAAAGGAGACATGTCACCTTCACTAGAACCATAAACAAAAGAGCTTATAGGGCAAGGCAACAGAGGTGACGAAGGGTAGTGCACCCCCTTCATTGTGAAAAGGCGAGATTTGGAATAATAAGTGGGATTGAGTAAAAAGTAGAAGGTGCACAAAACACAGGTTAAGCCCATGGTGATCACAGAAATCGATCTAGATGAGATCGGCGATAAAGTTAGGTACTTCGCCACCGAATTACTACAACAGTACATTCAGACCTTAGGAGGAGTCCAGAAGGATCTTTGCGAGTTGTAGATTTAAGCAACCAAGATCTAGGAAAATGTCAGAAAAGCGAGTGGTGCAGTAGGCAGTTCGTCACAAGAACAAAGAACAAGTGCGAAGCTAATTCTGTGGTTGTTGCATGATCTGTGAGTGTTCCCCTTTCCTGTAGGTTTAGTCTATGCTGACATCGAGGAACACCGCTTCCTCCTTGATAGAATCCCAAAGATGGGCCTGAACCTTGCTATGATACAACGGGAGACATTGCATGCATTATTTGATGGAGTGTCAGGAGAGCTTCGCCTTCAGGAACATCGAGCACTTAGTGTTGTCAATGAGATCAAGGTGAATAATCAGTAATTGTTTGCCGAGAAGACACAAATTTTGGAAGAAAGGGAGGTGCTCCAGGTACACAGTTCATGAATGGAATCAACAGTCATGGAGGCATGCAGAACTGTTCTTGAACTCCATATTCCCGAGGATGCACAACCAGAGTCGAAGATTAGAACATTAGCTACTAGTGTGCGGAGGAAAAAGCTGAAGTTAGTCGAGTTCAATTTGAACTCAACATGGAGATCACCGAGCTGCAATTGAAGATGCAGCCATCGACTCCGCTGGAGGTTCGGGAGCAGTGGGGAGCCACAATCAAGGAAGGACTAGCTACTTTGGACGCCACAGTAACTGACTACTCATCATTATTTGGGCAGGCAATGGAGTTGGTGACAACTCTGCAGGAAGACCCAAACCAGCAGAAACTGAATACATAGGTTAGGGAGTTCTAGAGGAAGTATGATGAAGTCAGGGCAATGGCGCACTCCATTGCACTAGTGCAGCACCTAGCCAAGTTGTTGGAGGGGAAGCAGCTCCTCACGTGGGTAGAGGTAGCGCAGAAGAAAGAGGCGTTGTTTAAGGTTAGGCTGGAGCCTTGGTTGGAAGAGGCTTATCAAGTCACGACCAATATTCAGGAGAAGCTTACGGGCTTGCAACAGATGCAACAGATAGTGAGGTTGGCTGCAGAAGGACCAGCTACATAGAAGGTGGTTGAGGAAGTTAAGAAGGAAGCTACACAGAGTATTGCCGAGGTTGCAGTCGTTCAGGTGGAGTTGGGGGATCTTTGCAGCAAGATCACAGCGCCAGCCGAGTGAATCGAGGGTGAATCATGATCTTTGTGTTGGGGGCCTGTTGGGATGGGGTCCCCTTGGTCATTTTAAGAATTAAAATAACCCAAGTTTTAATGTAATTTTTGTAAAATATGTAAAGTCTCAACGATTTGTGGATGTGGAGTGCGTAGGTGATTAGGAGAAAAAGGGGGTTTTAGCCCATTGTGTATGTAAAATTTGAGTCAACTTTGAGATTTACCCATGGTCCACAAATCATGGGTTTGTATAAATAGGTGTGTCTTAGAGAGTCTAAGGCAGATCATGTTAGTGATGGGTCAATAAGAGATAGCGCAGAGAAGTGATCAAATAGGAGGGAAAGGCTCCACAACTAAGTGCATGGAGGCCTAGGTAGAGTCTGCAACTAAGTGCGTGGACCCCTGCAACTGAGTGCACAAGGTAGTTTTCAGTCTGTAATACCATATTGAAGATCAATAAAGAAGACTATAGAATAATTAAGGAGTTTAGACTTCTGTGATCCATAATCTTGTTAAGAGAATAATTTCGGCAAAATCACATAAAAAACCATTTGTCGACGCGTTTCGAACCAACCAGTGTGGTTCATCGTCAGGACAAGTTGAAGAACCAGATCTAGCATAGCATGTTAAATAGACTGAGCAGAGATTCCAACGGCTAATTAACGGCTAATTTGACTAAAGAACCCAGGTCAAAAATTAAATTTAATAATGTTAATATTATAATATTATTATTAATAATTTATAATTTATTTTATGGAAAAAAAGTTAAATCTGGTAAAATTATATAAAATAAATTCAGGTTAGTTTAAAATTTAATTCAATATTATTATTATTACTATTATTATTATTATTATTATTATTATTATTATATTAATAAATAATTTATTTTATGAAAGTAAGTTAAA
>APFE030086294.1:33472-53764 GCA_000404065.3 Pinus taeda
AACTGATAAATATATAAATCTAACCTAATAATACTAGGATGATTAAGATAGAAGGAACTTAGGAGAAGAAGGAAGGAAGCGGCTAGGAAGACAGGGCTGGGATCCAGCAGCTGCTGATCTTCCAGCCATCATCCCTATTAAGATTTTCAGGCCTTTTTTCAATCTCCAGGGCCTCTCTAAACTTCCGATGGTGAAACTGCCCAACCTTTACAATGACGCGCGCTTCTTCAATACAGACATGATGTTTAGTCTTCTCGGCATGCTCTGCAAGGGCCGAGGACTTGGCTCTTCCATGCCTTAAGTCTGCAGAATGCTCGTTAATCCTTTGATTAATAGATCGACTAGTCTCACCAATATATGGTGTCCCACAGGAACATGGAATAACATAGACGCCCTTCATGTCTTTCGGATCGATAGGATCTTTCACCGACCTCAGGGAGCCACGGATTGTATTAAGAGGCCTAAAGGTAGCGGGAACCTTATGCTTCTTAAGAACCCTGGCAATCCTGTCAGTGGTTCCTTGGATGTAAGGCAGGTGAACCCCTGTGACCCGATCATTCGGATCTTTAGGAGCTGAGGGCTCTTTCCGTGCTCTGAGGAAGGCTTTTTGTCCTAGGTGTCTACTGTAACCATTTTTCACAAAGACATCAAGGAGATGGGCCTTCTCCTTTTCCAAGCTCTTTTCATCGGAAATTCTTACAGCACGGGTAGCAAGCGTGCTGAGAACCCCTAACTTCTGAGCCGGGAAATGATGGGAGGAAGCATGCAGATATTGATCCGTATGTGTTTTCTTCCGAAAAACCTGGTGAGAAAAGGAACCATCCTCATTCTTCGAGATGAGAACATCTAGGAACGGAAGAGATCCATCGACTTCCTTTTCCATAGTGAATTTTATGGCGGCAGACTGATTATTAAGATGACTGAAGAACATATCTAAATTATCAGGACCATGAGACCAAACAACACCCGTGTCATCCACGAATCTTTTCCATAGCTTTGGTAAGAGACGAGAGGAGGCCAAAGCTTTGGACTCAAAATCCTCCATAAAGAGATTCGCAACGATCGGGGATAAGGGGGATCCCATAGCAACACCACAAGTCTGCTCATAAAACTCACCTTCAAAGCTGAAAAAGGTGGAAGTCAGGCACAACTCAACCAACCGAGAAGTATCCGGGTCAGTAAGCTTGTTAATGACCTCCATGGCCTCATTGATGGGAATACAAGTGTATAGGGAGACCACATCGAAACTGACCAGAATATCCTCCGGTTCAAGCTTAATCCTCTTAAGGTCATCAATAAATGAGGCAGAGTCTTTAACGAAAGACTCTGTGTGACCAACCAAGGGTTTCAGCTTCACTGCGAGGAATTTGGCCAGGAGATAGGTCGGACCACCAATGGTATTGACAATGGGCCTTAAGGGAACCCCCTCCTTGTGGACCTTAGGCAGGCCATAGATCCTAGGAGTAATGGGGTTACCCTCAATGAGTCTTTGGGACACAGGATTAGTGGAATTACAAGATTTGATCGCAAGAGCGACCGCTCTAGAAACCCTTTTAAGAGGATTTTTAGAAAGCTTTTTGTAGCTCCCACTATTACATAGATGATCAAGTATCTTATTTCTGTAATCCTTTCTATCCATGATGACGGCAGCTCCACCTTTATCAGCTTTCAAGACCACGATCTCCTGATTCTGGTTTAAGGCCTTCAGAGCCTCAAACTCAGCCCTGCTGATATTACTCCGGGGAGGTTTTGCCCTCCTCAGGGCTACGGCACAATCTTGCCTAATCGTATCTTTAATCTTATCCGGAAGGTTCCTTATGCCAAATTCCACGTCACAGATAATGTCTTCGACAGGAATTTTCTTTGGCGCTAAGGCAAAATTAAGACCCTTCCCTAAAAGACTGAAAGCAGCAGGGGGAAGAGAAAAGCTGGACAAATTGATCACATTATTGCGAGGGGAGGGAAGACTCGAAACGCCCCCAAGGCTACCCTTATTATTATTGACACTATTCCTAACAGCTCCATCATGATTATTACTATTCGCACGACTCAAATTACTATATTTCTTCCTGTCATAATTTTTATTATAATTTTTATCAACCCTACTATCATAACTACTGTCATTATAATAACTAATTTCATTATAATATTTATGACTAACATTATAATATTCATTCTTATTCAAAATGCTATCACAATTTTTATTTTTATTTTCCTTATTATCATCATTACTTCCCTTATTAAAATATTTATCACAATTTTTATTTTCATATACTTTATTATCACCATCACTTACCTTATTATAATATATATCACAATTTTTAATCTTATTTACCTTATTAACACCATTACGTTCCTTATTATAATGGTTACTTTTAAGGCCCAAACCTTTATCGCTTGAAACTCCAACGTAATCTTTATAGCCACCGAAATCTAAATTGGCTTTGGAGCGCATATCATCATACAACCCTGTGCTCGTCTTACCATCCAAATCAACTCCGGAACTACTACACTTTATCGCATTACCGAGGCAACCCGAACGCTGACCAACGCAAAGACCCATGGATTCATTAACGGAGACTTGCATACCTGAATTTCCGCTGATCATAACCGCAGGTACGTCCATCAGTTCGCCACCTAGCTTAATCCGCTGATCTACCACCATCGGAGTTCGGCCACTCAGAACTGAAGCTGAGACATCTGTAGCCATCGCAAAAGATCCAGAGGGGTCCGGTTCACACAACGAACTGCGCAGTTGGGAGCCTGAACCAGCGTTGGCCGAGGGTAGAGGAAGGTCCAAAGTACTGCATGAATCTGATTCACTTCCGCCCACAGCGCTACGAGAGCCGGACAAGAACCTCGACATTTCAGAGCCGAGGGAGGGCGGATTAGAGCCCACCGATGAAGCGGAATTTAAAACCCACGTCTTAAGGCAAGAGATCTGACTTGACGAGACTTGACTGCTCGAATCTGGGTCAGAAAACAAACCAGAACCCGGAGCTGAGCGTTTGGCAAGTTTCAGAAACTTGGCCGACTGCTTGATCTTTAGCAATTCCTTCAAACGCTGGGACTTCAAAGCAGAGCATGCGTCGATCCTTGCCCAGAGGGGGGCAGGGAAGAGATTCGAAAGCTCCAGATGGGCAGTCAGAAGAAGCCGAGAAAGATGATCAAGACTCTTCCTAACTCTGCAGATTTCAGACCTGACTAACCCTAAGCTCGCCTTCAGAAAAATGCCAAGATTCCTGGGGGTATTGAGGACATGCTTAATTCGAGCAAAGCCAGGAATAACGAAGGAATCCCTGCATCGTTTAAGAAATGCCAGATCGGACTTCAACTTTGTAACCTGCATGCGTGCCCGTTCGAAACGATGAACATTCTTCGCAGTGGCTTCACCGTGCAGGAAAATTATTAAGGAGTTTAGACTTCTGTGATCCATAATCTTGTTAAGAGAATAATTTCGGCAAAATCACATAAAAAACCATTTGTCGACGCGTTTCGAACCTACCAGTGTGGTTCATCGTCAGGACAAGTTGAAGAACCAGATCTAGCATAGCATGTTAAATAGACTGAGCAGAGATTCCAATGGCTAATTTGACTAAAGAACCCAGGTCAAAAATTAAATTTAATAATGTTAATATTATAATATTATTATTAATAATTTATAATTTATTTTATGGAAAAAAGTTAATCTGGTAAAATTATATAAAATAAACAGGTTAG
This sequence comes from Pinus taeda, assembly GCA_000404065.3. Classification (NCBI taxonomy): domain Eukaryota; kingdom Viridiplantae; phylum Streptophyta; class Pinopsida; order Pinales; family Pinaceae; genus Pinus; species Pinus taeda. The sequence continues at coordinate 37,193 of APFE030086294.1, forward strand.
TTTATTTATTTAAATTCATAATTTATTTCTAATTTTTTTTTTTTTTTAGTTAATTTATATTATGTTTTATTAATATTATTATATTTAATAAATTATTATTTTATGAAAGTTAGTTAAATTAGGTAAAAGATATAAAATATTCTAGTAAGTCTCTCAATTTATTATATATGATATTATCTATATAATATATTATATATATGATATTATTTTAATTATATATATTAGTATAAATAAATTATAATAACAATAATAATATATTTAAATTTATTTAATTCCTGTGTTTATCTGTTTACTACTATTTACGATATATGTTTTGGTTGAATAATGTATTGATGAAATATTGATCTAATGATGTGAGACTCTATGGAATAAATCTTAATAACTATACGCAATGCATGTTAATTACTTCTGCAAAGATTGCGATACATTATGTTATGTTTATTAAATACTTAAGTAAGTCTGCGCAAGCTTAGATCTAGGGTTGTTTTCTGGTACACCTAAGGGGATGAATAGACTGTTGAGGGTCCGCAAAAGCCGATCGTAGACCTTCGCAAAGGTCTAAGGGTTGTTTATATAGAGGTGTAGTACCAAGCCATAGGGTGCTAAAAGACATCACACTAATCTTTGGATGCGGAAATTTGGTTCCAACATCCCCCCATACTGCTTTGGGTGAGACTTCATCCTACGCTACACAGGTTGTTTCCGAAAGGGACAATAGTGTAGGGTTTTACTCGGCACAACTAACTCTGAACCTGGGTCAAGACCCCCTAATCTAACAATCGTAACCTTAACCCTTTACCCGTTACATTCACATGTGGCCTAACCATTGCGGTGAAGGTTTGTGGCTCTGTAGTGTTAACTGTTTGCGGTAATTACGTTTGTGTTCACATGGGGAGGGTTGGCCTACAGGCTGGCCCTCCCTTATCTGCCAAACTTGAATCCATTAAACGTTAAATAAATTTGGAATACAATATTGTTAAGAAATACATGGTAGCATAGATGGTTAAGAATTTTGGACTGTGTGCTGGAGGTCACGGGTTCGACCCTGACCTCCACTAAAAATTTTCTCCTTTGTGCCAAGTCTACCTAGGCCATTAGGAGGTGCACATGGCGACCTCCGGGCTTGCCACGTGGCATTCTCTCATTGGTCTAAAACTTACCAATGAAAGTGTGCCACATCACCACCTGAAACCCAATAAGAATATGCCACTTGTCAAACTATGATTGAATGTGGACCAAAGTTGACCTTGCACAGTCACCTTCCACGTCAGCAGTACAGACTACTAACTGTGTAATGATTGTGTATTTTTTTTGCAAATTTCACATCTTTAGAGAAGTAAACAGAACACAATAAATTCCTCATATGAACACGGTTTTCAGCGAAACGAGTTGTGTAAGGATAATTTTTCCAAGATGAGCGTAGTAGTGTTTTGAGCCATACTGAGAACTTTGATTTTTGAGTTAAATACTGAATGCCTGATCATTCCTCCCCACTAGAAGCCTTTTGGACCCCACAAGATACTATCAATTGTTTAGTAGGTGAGGGTACAACTCCCTCACCTTCTTGCTCTGCAACCGTTTGGCTTTAGAAGGCTTTTGTCCCTTGAGTCCCACTCTAAGGTATTCAACATCTCCTCTTTTCAAAGTCCTAGTTCTTCTATCAAGTATGAGATCCTGCGGAAGTTCATCAAGATTTTTTGGTGAGAAATCATCTATTGATCGCAGTTGAACATTCTCTCCTTGATCATCAAACAAAGGAGGCTCAAACCATATCAAATTCTCAACATTAACAACAAAGTATATTTGCATATAAGGAGGCAAATCAAGCTTAAATGCATTGTTACCAATCTTTTCCAGAATTTTAAAAGGACCATACGAGATTGGCTTAAGATTTTTACCTTCCCCTTGAAGTCTCTCTTTGCTAATATATAACTAAAATTCGTCGCCAAATTGAAATTTGTGATCAAGCAGGTATTTGTCATGCCTTTCCTTATAGTTGCTTTGACTTTTCGCAAACTCTTCCTTCACTATATGATGTATAAATTCAATTTTCTCTATGAACTTCCTTGCCTTATCGATGTCACTGTGACCATAGATGGAAACATCTTTCTCAAAGATGAAGTCCAATGGCGATCTTGGCAAGTACTCATAACAGGCCTCAAATGGTGATGTATTTGTGGAAGAATTCTTTGCTCTGTTGTATGCATGTTGTATGTAATGTAATTGTTCATCCCACAACTTGGGATGTTTTTTGCAATATTCTCTAAGAATATGAATGGTTGTTCTGTTTACCACCTTGGTTTGTCCATCTGTTTGCAGATGAAAGGTTGTAATCTTCTTCAACTTTTTATGCATCATGTCCCATAAATTCGACCAAGATTTCCCAACAAATCGAGAATCTCAATCACTTACAGTAGAAGTAGGAAGACCAAAATGAACCCAAATGTTTTGGAAGGAAAGATGAGATGTTTGTTAAAATATAATTTTCTTTTTACATGTTGTTAATATACACATTTTGTTGAACCTGTCTACAACTAGATACAAGTAATCATGAACTTTCCTTGACAATGGAAGACCTCCTACAAAATCCATTGAGATACTCTCCCATGGAAGTGAAGGTATCAGAAGTGGAGTTTACAATCCAAGTTTCCTATTGCTACGCTTACTTGTTGCACACAAAGAACATCCTCTTATGAAATGAGAAACAATATTAAACATGTGTGGCCAATAAAAATACCTTTGGAGGTTCGTTATTGTCTTGCCTACACCAAAGTGTCCAACAATCAATGAAGTGTGCACTCCCTTATTATATTTTTTCTTTCTCCCTGTGGAATACACAACTAGCCAAATGATATTGCAAACTATTACGTACATGATAAGCCAACTCTTCAATTTGGTTTCATTGACTCAAGCTTGCATACAAATATTGAAAGTCACTATTATATGCATATTCTTCAATGTACGTTTCATGTAAAACATAATTATGCTTGAGTATAACAGATGAATTTACAATAGGCCTTGAAAGGATATCAACTACCTTATTGTAGATTCCCTTTTTGTACTTGATAACCAAATGAAATTTTTGTATAAAACCCATCCATCTGAAATGTTGTGACTGCTAAAACTTTGACTGTGACTATAAGTACTGCAATGGTTGATGGTTAGTATGGATAATGGTCTCTTTCCCCATTAGGTAGTGTTTCCATTTTTTGACACTTTGTATCAATTCGTAAAGTTCTTTGTCATAAGTGGGATAGTTAGTTACAACCCCATTAAAAATTTTAGAATGAAATGAAATGGGCTTACCATGATGCATAAGAACTGCTCCCATGGCATAATCATTAGCATCCGTTTGAATCTCAAATGGTTGTCTAAGATCTGGAAGAGCTAATATCGATGTTGAATAAATATTTTGCTTCAAAGCATCAAATTGATTTTGTTGCACATCTCCCCAATAGAAGACTTTCTTTACACTTGTCAATGCATGTAATGGAGCTGCAATGGAAGAAAAATTAGCAATAAACTTTCTCCAATATTGTGCTACCCCTAAAAAAAATCTTACCTCTATAACTGTATTGGGCTTGGGCCAATTCAGAGTGACCTCAACCTTAGAGGGGTCTATCTTCAGCTCACCTCCTCCAACAATGTGTCCCAAATACACTAAAGAATTCTTGCCAAATTCACACTTTGAAATCCTTAAAAACAATTGTTCTTTTCTCAAGACATAAAGTACTTTGTTTACTTGCATGACGTGTTCATCTCTGGATTTGTTGAATATGAGTATATCATGTAAGTACAAAGTGACAAAGTCATCTAGAAATGGTCTCAATGCATCATTCATTACTCTCATGAAAGTAGCTTGAGCATTTGTAAGACTGAAAGGCATAACAAGCCACTCAAACAATCCTTGTTTAGTTTCAAATGTGTTTCAAATGCAGTTTTCGAAATGTCCTCTTCAGCTATTCTAACTTGATGATAACCACTTCGTAAATCTAACTAAGTGAAATACTTTTCATACCACAATTGATCAAGAAAATCATCAATTCTTGGGAGTGGATAGCAATTCTTTACCATGATTTTTTCAGTGCATGGAAATCCACACACATGCACCAAGTTCCATACTTCTTTGGCACCAAAACAATGGGTGAACCACATGGTAAAGTAGATGGGCATATGATACCTTTGTTCAGAAATTCTTGAATTTTCTTCTTGATCTCCATGCTTTCCATAATAGACATGTGATACATGCCAATGTTTGGAAGTGGAACATCTAACTACAACTGTATCTCATGATGAATTCCAATCTTGGGAGGTAACCCCTTTGGTTCCGAAAACATCTTGCCATGCTTTCTTACCACATCAAACAAATTAGATTTTAATTTTTCATCACAACCTTCAAAAGATTCATAATCAATATCATTCTTTTTCTTGATCATGAGAAGCAAAAACTTTTTACTTCCATTTACTAGTCTCTTCATCTTCCCTGCATTAACCAAAGAAATGTTCAGTTTTTTTTGATGGGCTCTCACAATATACTCCACCCCATTCTTGAGAAGTATGTATTTGATTTCATGGTGATAAAATATTTCTTTCCTATCATGCAAATAAGGACTACCCAAAATGATTCCTGAGATGTCAAGTGGAACTACATCTAACTCAACTTCATCAATGAACTTTTCAGTAATGGTGAACTTGAACAAACACTTCCTTGTAACCTGTAAGTTTGCATTGTTAACTATCCAAGCCAATGGATATGGTTTATGATGAGTTACAGTTTCAAGGTTGAGCTTTTTGACCAAGTCTTCTGAAATTAAGTTTGATTGTAACCCACTATCAAATAATGCATCAATATTTGTATGATTTGAAATCACTCTTACATGAAATAATTCTATTCTTGATTCTTCATTTGGAGTGTTGTTTTGACTGTTTGAGGAACAAGTTCTTGCAACAACTTCTTTCCCTTTTGTGACCATGGCTGAAATCTTGGTCTCATCATCAGAATCTGAACCAAGGTCATGTTATGTGGTAACGATCGTCTTTTATTTTCCCTTATTGTTTTGTTTCTTGGGCCTTAATTTGGGATGTCATTTCCAACAATGGGCTTCATCATGCCTAACTTTGGAACAATGTTGGCATATGGTGTTCTCCCCTTCTTTCTTCACACTTGCATTCTTCTTCCCCTTCCATTCCCCCCCCTTCTCTTTTTCCTTACCCTTGAATGGCTTCTTCTTACTACCCTCTTCTTGAATTTTCTTTTCCCTTGCTTCAAGGTGTGTGGATTGCACATAAACCTCATCCAAATTGCTCAGATTGAACATAAGGATAGTATGTTTCAAATAGGAATGTAAACCCCCAATATATTTCAACAGTGTATCTTGGGAATTCAAATTTACTCCTAACAACAAAGCTCTCTTTCTAAACTCCTGTGTATAATCTTGGACTGTTTGGCCTTTAAGCTGCCTAAAATTCTTCCAAATCATAATGGATTTTAGCGTATAGGCTAAGAGGTAAAACTGTCTTTTAATTGCAGAAGCAAATTCAACCCAGGAAATAGATATCTTACCATGAATTCACATTTCGTCTTGAGTCTTTGCTTCCCACCAAACTATTGTTGCTCCTTCTAGCCTCAATGAAGCCAATTGGATCCTGATGTCATCTTCTTGAAGGTTCTGAATTCTGCAGTATACCTCCAATTGTCGAATCCAACCGTCTAATTTTTTTTCATCCACCTCTCCATTGTACATGGGAAGTTCGAATTTAATGTCCAATTTGAGTAAGGGAGTTTTTCTTTTTGGGGTTTTTGAATGAGTATGGACAGTTTCAGTGGTGGTAGTGGAAGATGAGGCTATGTGAGATGATGAGGATGATGAGGAAGATGATGAGGATGGTGGAGATGGAGGTGGATTTCCACCATTACCCTTTGAATCCTTCTTCTCATATTTTTTATCCTCTGAGATTCCTTCTCCATGTGGAGGTTTTGAACTCTCTCCAACCATTCTAGTGTTCCTTTCTTCATAGAGGACTTTAACCATCTCAGTTAAAGTGTATTAATCTTTCTTGAAATCTTCCTCTTCTGAAGAAGGACCTTTAGGCTCTCTTTCTCCAGACATAATGGTTGTGGATTCAGGCTCAGGAACTGGTGCTGCTTATACCTCTTCAATCTCAGTTGAAGGAAAAACTTGAGGAGTTTCAATTGCAGCTGGAGTTAGAACTTTGGGTGGTGGAAATTGTAGCCTTGTGGCTCTCCTTCTTCTGGGCATAACCTCAAGCATTGCAACAAACAATTTCCCTTCTCCTCTCTGCAACTTTAACCTTGTAAGAATCACAATTTTGCAACCATTAAAACCCTAATTGCACACAACTCAAGCAATCAAGCAAATCAACCTTTTCTCTGATACCAACTTAATCTGCTATTGAATGTTAGTTTTGTTGTGCTAATTTCAATTAGAGATTTATAAACATGTGCTTGTTCATTACTTCCTGTGCATAACTTTTCTTAGGTTGTTTGGTGATTGAAACAGGTAAATTTCATCTAGTTTAATGTGATAGAAATTAACAAAATAGCTTCAAAAAAAGTATTGAACAATAGACATTCAAAGTACAACAAACCATCAACAAGAGCATTTAACACAGTGTTTTGATGAAGGAGTTCACCCTTCCTGGGCTACATCTCTTTGGTCCAACATCCATGGTTTGGGCCTCTGTATTAGCTCAATATGGAAAAATTGTTGTTTACAAAGCTCTACTACTCCTTATATCTGCACCAATGTGTTCAGAATGTCGAAATTAGCTAGGAACACCTTTTCCTGAGCTCAATTTGGTCGAAAATTTCTCTCTATAACTCAGGCAATCTTTCCCTATAAAATATCCTCTAAATATGGAATGACTCCATTTAGGGCCGTAAATTTAGGGTTGGTGCCAAAAATGTCAAAACCGCCAAACACTAACTGGAGCTTAATTCATTTTCAGCACACTTAGCTAGTAGATTAGCGCTTAATTACCGTTGATTATACTGACGGTTTCTGGAACTGTTGGTGGTTTTGTCAGAGGGTGACATGTGGTGGTTATCGGCATGGTTTCATAGTGTTGGCTGCCACATTAAATAACCTTAACATCCACCGTGACCTGTTCACATGTTGCAAAGACAATTGGAGTTTTAAAGCCACCACATGTCATAACCATAACCTTAACCCTTTACCCATTTCATTCACATGTGGCCTAACCATTGCAGTGAAGGTTTGTGGTGCTGTTGTGTTAACTATTTGTGGTAACCACGTTTGTGTTCACATGGAGAGGGTTGGTCTGTAAGTTGGCCCTCCCCTATCTACCAAAATTGAACCCATTAAACATTAAATAAATGTGGAATACAATGTGGTTAAGAAACACATGGTAGCGTAGATGGTTAAGACTTGTGGATTGCGCATCGGAGGTCGCGGGTTTGACCCCGACCTCCACCAAAATGTTTCTCCTTTACGCCAAGTCTACCTAGCCCAACGGGAGGTGCCACGTGGTAGCCTCCAAGCTTGCCATGTGGCATTCTCTCATTGGTCCAAAATTGACCAATCAAATTGTGCCACATCACCACCTGAAACCCAATAATAATACGCCACGTATCAAACTATGATTGGATGTTGACTAAAGTTGACCCTACATAGTCACCTGCCACGTCAGCAATACAGATTACTATCTATGTAGTGACTATGTATTTGTTTTTGCAAATTTCGCCTGTTTAGCAAAGCGAACAAAACACAATAACTTCCTCATACGAACTCGGTTTTCAACAAAATGAGTTTCATTAGGATCGTTTTTCTGAGATGGACGTAGTCGTTCATGTTTCCATCCATTCTAATAACTTTGATTTTTGAGCTAAATACTAAGCGCCTGATCATTGGATAAGTTTGTTATTGTGTTAATTGATTATATAATGGTATATTGTAACAATGAGGAATAGCATGCCAAGCACTTAGCAACAATGTTGAGGTTGCTGAGAGAGAATCAGTGGTATCCTAATCTCAGCAAATCTAGCTTCTTTCAGACTTAGGTACACTACTTGGGACATGTTGTCTCCAAGGAAGGTATTACTGTTGGGTTGTGTTATATTCTTTCCATGACTAACCTACGTAGTGAACTGGGGGGTTAGAGGGGGGGCGGAGCCCCCACTTCGCCGCGCCGATTGCGCAGCGGGGGCATCATAGGGGGGGCGGCAGCCCCCCCTGTCCGGGGGGTTTGAGTGTTGCGGAGCCCCCCTCTACGGGGTTCGGGGCAGCGCCCCGAGAAAAAAATTTTTGGACCCTATATTAGGTTGGGCGAACCTACCTATAGTTTTCGGTCCATGGTTTTGGACGCGATGGTTTTCGGTCCATGGTATTGGATGCTTCGCATGTATAAATATGTATTGTAACATTGAAAGGAATATAATGAAAAATCAAGCTGGTAGTCTCGGTTTTGAGATCCAGTGGGAAATCTCTGTGTATATGTGTTTTATGGGTTATGCTCTCGCATGTTTTATTTTTTCTGTGATTTAGAATTCGTATGCAGGTAATTTCTGTACGGGGTTAAAACCTACATTTGGTATTAGAGCTGTTTTGGCTTCAAGGGGACGCCTTTGTTGCTGAGGGGTTTCGCTCGGGCCTGTGGTAGACCCTGTTCGGTGGGAGATCTGCGAGATCGATTCTGGTGGTGAGAGAAGATGGCGAGCAGCGGAAAGGTAGAGATTGAGAAGTTCAATGGTCAGAGTTTTGAGTTGTGGAAACTCAAGATGGAGGATCTGTTGGTGGATAAAGATCAGTGGACCGCGGTAGATCCGGGTACTAAACCAACGGGAGTGACCGATGAAAAATGGAAGAAGCTGGATCGGAAGGAAAAGAGCACAATACGATTGTGTGTCTCAGATTCAGTATTGCTGAATGTATCAGGGGAAGCTATAGCGAAGGCTCTGTGGGACAAGTTAGGGACCTTGTACCAATCTAAGTCTCTGGTGAATAAACTATTCCTGCGGAAAAAGTTGTATAACCTGAGGATGAAAGATGGAGACTCGGTGACAGAGCATATGAATGTGTTTAATACTGTGGTAAGTCAGTTATCATTTGTTGATATTAAAATTTCAGATGAAGATAAGTGCATCAGTTTGTTGTGTTCTCTACCAGATTCGTGGGATAGTCTGGTTATTGCAATAGGTAGTGTTACACAGTAATTTGTCACCGTTGGTCACCGTCCTTGTTACCCTTGCTTTCGCACACTGGAGGACACATTTATGGACCTGTGACCAGTCACACAAATTAAAAACACTTGCATTGGATTCTTTTAAGTATGAACTTCAAAATCCCTGAAGACACCCTTTGAAGATTAGCCCTAAAAAGGGCCCTTTTTCCATTAGCGCGGGTCCACAGTGTCTAACCCGCGCCAATGACTCGGTTCCTCCAAAGAGGGCATGCCCATGGACACTCTGTCATAGAACAAAGCCCGCGCCACCCAAATTTGGTCATGATTTTTGGCCGGCGCGCACTGAAGTGTTTTTTCCTCCATTGCTCATGCAGTTCTCTGGGGAAAAATCCCATGGAAGTGGTCAAGTGTCGTCTTTTTATCCATGACAACCCAGTTCACTGGCTATTCTGGGACAATGCCAAATCTTCAGTAGGTGTCCGAATACAATGCATACTTCCTCCTCCTCCATCTATAAATGATTGTCACCCTGCATTGAACCAACTAGTTTTTGCTAGAGCTAAGGTGAGTGCTGAGATTATGTTGGATTGATAGTGAGAATTGAGAGCTATAGAGGAGTTATGCTGTCAAAATATTGGGAGAGAAGAGGTCACTTTGCAAGGCGTGTTTAGCTGCTGACCCAGTCAGAGGAGGTTCAATGTCAGGCCTCTTTGGTTGTAATCTTTCTCTTACTTTATTGAATAATGAACGACTATCATTATGGTTCCACTCATGTGTCTTCTGATGATATTTTAGTTATATCTTGTTTGAACGATATATAATTGCATGTACTGGATTTTACGCTTGTGTTTGTATTGTTCTTTTCTTGTGCAGGTGTCCATTTACGTGGAGCGTAAGGATTGTGACCAGCCAAAGCTAAAGGACGGGAGCAGCGTTTCTTCTACAAAAAATAGAGTTGGATTCCAGGTAGATCATTCTGATCGATCTTTTGATTTATGCAATTAGGAACCTGCGTGTAGCGTGTGTGATTGTTGCTAGACCCGAGTTGGGCTAGTGGGATCGCCTCTGTCCGCAGAGGGGATTTACCATTTCAACAATTTGCCGACTCCACTGGGGACTTGCTTGTTGATTTTTTTTGTATTGTTTGATTTGTAAATTGTGGACGGAGTCTGAAGAGCGGCCAGGTAGCCTTCGAAACACTTCTGCTATGCAGAAGTGAAGTAGATCAACGCCACTTCAGTCGATCTCCGGTTCAGTTTACAAACTGAACAATCTCAATCTTGCCTTGCGTGTCATTTTTCTCTCGTTTATTTGTCTGAATAATTTTCTTGGTTAGAGTTCTTGCTATTTTTTACTTGGTGGCTCTGTCTAGATACTAGAAACCAAGCCTGGAACCATCTGTTCTGTCTTTTTTCCTGGCAAACTCCGCCAACGTGGTTTTTCTTTGAACAGTCGCGTTGGTTGGCGCTTGTTTCTCTCAGACAACTCGCGCCAATCTCTGTTTAGAGCGAGTTGCAAGACTTACAGTCACGCCACACTGGTTAATTTTTTAAATTAGCTTGTTTTCCAGTCTCTTCAGCTTGGATCTGTGCCTTTTTTCTCTTTTTATACCTCCTGGAAGTCTGTTGGATTGTTATTTGGCTGGTGGTTCTTTCCATCCTTCAGTTCTTCGCCTTTGTCCATCGATTTTACATCTTGGCCTTTGTGGCTTTGTTATCGTGCCTTCCGTTGGATTTGTGATTTACTGATCCAGTCATTTTATTGATTGATTTCTACATTCTTCTGGTAGTTGTATCCGTTTTACATTTCATGCTGCAAGTGCCTCACTTTTAGCTTGCTTATTTTTACCTGACTTCATTGGGACTTAGATTACATAGTTCTTTGAAGATCTTGGTTTTTCTTTGCTTTGCTGGGTTATTTTTCATGTTTCAGATCTGGTTATAGATTCTTTGGAATGAATTATCTGGTTGTGAATATCTCTTGAAATCCATTAAGTGCATTATACTATTTTTAAAGAAAAGAAAAAGAGATTTTTTGCTTTTCATTAATTAGCATTTTATGTTAATTTTTGCTTTTAAAAAAGAAAAAAAAAAAGATTTTCCTTTCTTTCTATTAGCTGCATTAGGATTTTTGTGATCGTTTTGTTGTGCGAACCTCTCAATTCTTATGTAGCTAGAATTCATCCAACGAAACGAATACAATTTTCGCATATAGTTGCATTTAGGACATTTCAAGAGATCACATACGGTAAGACCGGAAACTGAGACTTAATCAAAGATAAACCATAAAATGAATTCAATGAACCTAACAACGCATTGAAACTTAACGCTCACATTCTAGAGGTCTAGGTTAGAGACCTGTTCCGGCGTCGTTAAGCCTGGTAGTTTATCGTTGAGTGGTTGGGTGATTCCTCCACGGTGAAAAGGTAGGTGCCAGTACGGACTGTGCTCCCACGTACCGTCGAGTATAAATTGGGAGACCCCTATAGGCTTGCAACCCTTGATCCATAGAAAGTCGAGTCTGGCACCCTACAAACCGTAATGCATTGAACACAGCATTCGGGAAGATTGACTGCAGTATGGGAAGTACTTGGTGATCTTCTGATCGCTAAGGTGTATAAGCAGTTTTACGGATTGTTTGGCAAACCCTTTTACCTAGATTTCCAGAGTAGTTAGCTTTTGATCCTTTTCAGACTGTCTAACAAAAAAGGTGTAAGTGAGCAGCTTGTCACTTCGTGCTCATTAAACAATCGAAGGAGACTAGAGTCATATTTTCGTCCTTTTCTCAACTCTTTAAAGATGAAAAGGTCAAGTCAAGTGTCCTCAAAAATTTATCTGGCCACGATCACATAACCCAGTTAATTTTGTTTGCGTTAGTCTGCGTAGGAACTGGTTTCGCTAGCTTCCTTAGGATTTTGTGAATTTTCACCCTGGCGGAACTACCAATTTCGCCTTCCGAGGGTCCGGTTGTGAGTCAAATTCTCCCTATTGTTCCAACTGTACAACCGATCATCTCTCGCGCTCCAGGCGACGAGGATTATCAGTTTTATATGAACCCCATTTGGGAACCTTCTCAGAACGGTATCCATTTTTGGGAATATACTTCTCCTCGGAAACCTTTTCCTTCTGACATGGAAAACCCATCACCTACTACTACTGACGAATCCGTCATGCCAGGGGACGAAATCCCTAGCACAATGGAGTCTGCACATGTTAGTAGGAACGCTTCTATCGGGGGACTGCCTCTTGGTTATAAAGCATTGCGCGATTTTATATCATCTCCTTTTCTGACCTCTATTTGGTCACCACCCGTTTTTTCCAATACGGAGCCATCGACTTCGCCACCTCGCAGTACAACTGTTACTTCGATGACAACCCCTCCGCTTATATCTGTGGCTTCTTCAACGCCTATTTTTAGCCGACCTTCGTCCTCTTTATTTGCAGGCTTTGATCCTACATCTAATGTATCACTTGGGGGGCAGTATGATCAGTATCTACCACCCTTCGGTACTGGGGCAGGTCAGTTATCAGTTGGAGAGATTTCGGTCCCGCTATCCATAGATTGGGATTCCACCTCTTACCATGGTGGTCAAGCGTCGTACGCTCAACCTGAGATACCACAGCAGCAAAATCCACAAGGACAATCCTTCCAAGGAAATCCTTTTGCTTCTAGTGGTACCTTTTTCACTCCTCATACTCAACCTGCTGGCAACCCAGGTCACCCTTCCATTCCGCAAGCTCAACCTAGTCTCCAGCAAGGTTCCCATACTGGACAAACTGGTCAATCGTTTGTTAATCTGAATCAACCTAACGTCCAGTATACCCAAGTTTCGGGCCAAGCTGCCCAAACAATTGGTCAACCAACTGTCTAATATACTCAGTTTTCTAGACAAACTGGTCATCCTCAAACCCAACCATCTGGTATGGGAGGACAACCCTCTGCTACATATCAGCAGGGAAGCTGACCCCAGTATCAGCAGGGAAGCCAACCTCAGCATCAGCAGGTGGGCCAAACTCAGTATCAGCAGGTGGGCCAAACTCAGTATCAGCAGGTGGGCCAAACTCAGTATCAGCAGGTGGGCCAACCTCAATACCAGCAAGGTTATCCCTTCACTCAGATAGCCCAAGGTTATCCATCTACTGGCGTTGCTCAACCTGGCACCTGGACCCAGGTTGGATCTCAAAATCCGTCTGGTTCTCAAATGCAGGCTGGAGGTCAATCTCAAACGTATTACCGAACTCAGCCTGGGTCTCAAACCCAATTTGGGGTCCCACCGCATTACGGTTACCAGCAACCCCAAGGCCAACCTCTGTTTGCTCCTTACCAAAATTACCAACAGCCACATGCTACTTCTACAGCATCGTTTGGTAACCCATATGTTGGGGGGGGGAATGCTAACCCCTATACCCAACATACTATGGGGGCAAATCCATCAAGGCAAGGTCCTTGGGGGCCACCACCACCTGGTTGGAACCCAGGCGTCCCATCATTCCAACAGCCTCAGATGTCATTTAATCCTCAATTACCATTTTTGGCGACTCTCGAACTACTGGACGTGTCTAAATTGACTAATGACCCTATCCTTCATAATCCTTATTGGCCTCCGGTTCGCACCAAGATTCCTGGTGATTGCCCTAAATTTGATGGCAAAGCTAATGAATATCCGCAAGCTCATGTCATGATGTATCATTTATGGTGCTCATCTAATTCATGGCTTGATGATTCGATTCGGCTTCGCCTTTTTCAAAGGACGCTCACTGGCTTTGCCGCTCAATGGTATATTGAGCTAAATCGCGGATCCTTTCAAGATTTCAACTCAATGGCTATGGCATTCCTTACACATTTTCAGTTGCCCATTCGATATGAAACGGGTACACACCTCCTTACGTCCTTACGACAATCAATTGCTACGCACATCTCTGATCATATCCATGAATGGAGACGGCGTAGACGTATGATTAAATTTTCGATTCCCAACCATCTTCTCATGGATTGGTTCACGACTTCATTCGTGCCTCCAATAGCTCGAGATATTGCAATGGGAGCATGCGTTACTGAAGAGAAAGCTATTGCGTGCGCTCAATACCTTGAATTAGTTTATTCTCAGTCAGGTACATTATATGATTATTTGCCTAATGCCCCTAGACCTGGAACATCCAAAACCCTACCAACACCTACAGTTGACGGTATTATCGGGTCTGTGAGTTCATCCTCCAAGAAAAATTCCGCGAACCATGGGAAGCAAAAATCTAATACTTCAAATGAAAACACTTCCCTAGGTTACTCCTCCTCCTAAATCTACCTCCGAGGTTAATGCCGTTCAGTCAACCAAGACTGAAAAAACCTCGAAATCAAAGAAGAAAGAGAAAGGGAAAAACAAAACGAAACAACCTAAGCAGGAACAACCTAAGCCTCAATCTGAGGAGAGTGTCAAACACAAACCCAAGTATCCTTGTTTTATCTGTGATGAGGACCACTACACCAAAGACTGCCCTCGCCGGTCTGAAGTTAGTCATTTGTTGAAAGGCGCTCCTGGTGTTCCTGTGGTTCTTAAAGAACCCTTTCCTTCACAGCAGACCCAAATGGTCGCTGACCCCTCTCAACCTCTCTCTTCTTTCGGTTCCCAAGTGTTTATGGCGGGTACGGTCCCTATTAACATCAGTACTCAAACAAAAGAATATCCATCTGCCGACAAGGAGCCTGAGGTCACCCCCAGTGCTCCTCCTTTCAGTTCAAGCCCTCTCCACATCAAGAGACCTAGTGCTGAAGTGCCTGTTCGACTGCCTCCAAAAGGAGTACTCCGAAAATCTTCTTACAACCCAAATTCCCGTGCTGCTCAGCACTATAACATCGTTGAGGATTTAGCCCAGACTCCGTCGGCTATGTCCACTTTAGAAGTTCTCCAGAGCTGCCCCTCTCAGAGGAAGTCCTTTCTATCCGCCATCGGTGGTATAGATCCGACAGATTCGGATTTGATTACGTTCGATTTAAACCGCCATACTCAGAGATTGCCTCCCCAAATCGCCTTTCTCATACAGGTGGTTATTGATAAGAACACTATTCATCGCACAATCATTGACAAAGGTGCTTCCACTTGCATCATGTCTGTGGCCTGTTGGAAAGCTATTGGTTCTCCAACATTGAGTCAGTCTCCCACAACCTTGGAAGCTTTCGATGGAAGAGCCTCACGTCCTTACGGTATTCTCCCACGTTTACCCATTTCTTTGGAAGGAAACATGGTTGAGATGGAAGTTGAAGTCATTGACGCTACTTTGACGTACAACCTCCTTCTCAGACGCAGCTGGATTTATGCGATGCAAGCCGTTGCTTCATCCTATTTTCGTATCATCCGCTTCCCTCACCAAGGGAAGATTATTATGGTAGACTAGCTGAATTTTTTCGCTTCCTCTTCAGAAGGAACTATCCCTTTTGTGGAACACACCACGAAGTCATTTGAGAGTCTCGGTCATGGACTTTTTAAAGATCCTGCCCTTCTGGGTGTTTTTCTAGCCTCACCTCCCAATGTCACTTCTGTCAATATGATCTCTACTTGTCTCGATCCATGGGTTGTTCCTCCCATCGACCAAGTAGATTCATGGGGCGACAAAATGTCGTTGAGTCGAGCCGAACTCAACTATGCGGAAATCGTCGCTGCATCAGTTTCTGAACTTGCTCTTTCGAGCAAAATTTTTCACACACTCGCTCCATCTCTAGGGATTGTAGCTCTAGCTTCTTTGGATCCTTTACACGAGATATTCTCTTCCGATGAAGCCATTATAGAGACCATGTCTCTCGAGGAACCTCCTTGGCACCATACCCATCATCATTCCTCATTGCTCTCTGTCCCTCAGGATGAGCCAACTGCTATTCAACGGTTTGCTCCTTGTTCCCCATTCTGATTCCTTCAGTCCCCTGTTCACGTTTATCACTCATCTTCTGAAGGTAATATGGCGAACATCATGCAAACCCAACCCATCGACATCTCTATCAAACTTCGGATTGTCGAACATGTTCATATCGGAGTCACTTGTACTCCGGAGGAGATTCAAATTTACTCGAAATTTTTTCGCAAATTTCGCGATGTTTTTGCTTGGTCTTACGAAGAAATGCCCAGCATTGATCCTAGCATCGTGGTGCATGAAATCATTACATACCCCGGTGCTAAGCTTGTTCGACAATGTTTACGTCAAGTACACCCTCGAAAGGCTGCAGCGATCAAGGCCGAAGTGGAAAAGCTTCTTAAAGCTGGTTTCATTTACCCTATACCGCTCACAGATTGGGTTTCCAATATTGTACTGTCATGCGGAAAGAGTTATTTTTGCGGACAAACCTAACCTCCCTAGGAGTCTAAGACTCTCTAGTGACAAACAAACCAAACAAGAGCAATCCTTCTCTAAATACACGTTATTC
>APFE030086297.1:0-13514 GCA_000404065.3 Pinus taeda
GACCTTCCTTCCTCCTATGCACTGTGGCAGCATTCGGACACAGTGCTCAACATTCCTTTGAACAACATTCCTTTGAACAACATTTGGAGTCTGTGAATCTACACCAAACATGTCAGACCGCCAGCAGCGCCAAGAGTTTCGACCCCAAATCACTCCACAGCACCTCCAGGCAGCAATTAGCTCCAATCTACTCCTTCAATGCACCATTTGACGCACCAAAAGACTCCTTCAATGTAGTAACACACTTTAACAATGAATGAGAGATTTTGCAAGGAGTTGACAGAGATGTCAAATTGCAAGAAATGTAGAACATAGACAGAATAGGCAGAATAGGAGTTACAAATTAAAGAGAGAGGCCAAAAATGACGTTGGAGAAATGACAGAGGTTGCGGCTAGAATTTAGCTGAGAAAATATTCATGTAATGCAGAACTGATGGCATAAATGACTTGCACAAAAATGCCATGAAACAAATCGCTCAAAGTAATTATGCAGGGCAAGAATACGCCTGCTCTGATACCATGTTAAACATACATGGGCAACAAAGAGAATCTGAAAGATAAAACATGAGAATACAATTTTTATTAACAAGAGATATACATTTATAGTACATATTGTGACCATTGGGTTTCACATCCCAAGGTCTCTTGGACTCCTTTTTTCCATTCGGCTTCCACACTGACCCATTCAGGATTAGGTGTCCAACACGTGATTTGAAAGATGAATTATTAATATGAAATTTAATTATACTCTTATCAATATTCTTCGGTAGATAGGTTAGTTTTTCTTTTTCTGGAATGATACATATACACTTATTGTTTAAGATATTTTCCTTTATTATTTGGATGCCAATAAGGAGTTCTTGTAATATGATTTCCCTTATCAATGTTATAATTTTTTGTTGGATCACTTAAGGCATGTTTTCCTTCATGTACTAACTTGGCTTGCTTTATTGATGGATCTTTAGTTGGAATTCTCATCATTCCAAAACAACACCTAAATATGTTTTGACTTCAATTGGATTTGTATCTTTCCAACCACTGAGATTAATAGGATCTTTATTTGTTCTCTTCTCCACAACTACGATATTCGAATCTTAAAATTTTGAGACATTCATATAGATAAGTTGTCATATTCTATTTTGCAAATGATTTCTCAAAATTATCAAGTTTCTTAATTACATAAGAAGATTTTATTTATGGTTCCTCAGACATGAAATTTATTGATATTCTCATTTATAGATGTTATCCTTAATCTTTTGATACTTGAGTTTCTTATTTTTTAATGTTCTAATTTATTGAAGCAAATTTTGATTAAGGCTCTTCAAGCAAGAATTTCCTTCAATAATTCTATAGGTCTTCATTGAATTTCATCTTGATGCATTCCTTTTCTCTTTCTAATTTTTGTTTCATAGACTTGTACAAGTAAATTTTTACTATGATATTTTAAGTTAGAATGCCCGAAATTTTTATTTGTGATAACCTCATTGAATTTTCTTTACATATTTGATATTGGATTTTGAATTTATTGAATGATCACCTTTTAGGTATTTTGGTGAAGGTACTATCAAATTTGATATCATGGTAATTTACCAAAAGGTCACTTTCCTCTTCTTGTAGGGAAAAGTGAAAAAAAAAATAAATCTTTGTGTTTAATATAAATGAAGCCAATGTTCCAGAACAATGGTAAACTAAGAATTATGTTGATCTCTTATTCATCAAAAAATGCAACATTGAATTGAGATAAAAATCCATAAGTATTAGTTGTTCCTTGAAAATCCTTCATTTCATTTCGGTTTTTGCAAAAAATATCTTATTTTTCAATTATATCTGGCTCTAGAATTAATAATTAATTTTCCAAACCAATATTAATGTGATTTCCCTTATGGTTCATGTTGGTAATGATGTTAATATTTTTTTATTCAATATTTACTTTAAATGTAAGTAACCCACAACATGCAATTGATAAAACTTTATAAGAGATTTTCGTTCTTTCATTTTCAAAAAATAAAAAATTTCAATAATTATAACAAGCTTCAAGACTAGTGTCTTTTCTCTTTTATAAAAAAATGTAAGTCCACTGCTATATACAATTTCCTTTTCACCACACACACACATATATGACACACCCTTCCACCCCCTTGCATATTTCTTGGGATGTGGAAGGTGTTACTTTAAACTAACCTCACCTCTATGGTCTGATTATTAAGATAGGTTTACAAAAATCATCTTTTTCCAGTCTTTCAAAGATTCAAAATAGATATTACCATCATATTTAGCTCATCAAGAGCTTTCTAATGGTACAAAGTTTATTTCAATCTGAATCTCGACTCAAAATTATGCCCATATGAAGCTCGGGTCCCTTAACCCTTGCCACATTAGCAAGGTTTTGCCACATGGTAACTTGAGTGGCCTACATGGCACTTCCACATCACTTGTTATCTAGCTTGGCACCCACTACGTTATCGCACCATTGCACCCTCATGTCACTCCTCTAAGAATTTTCTAGTTCAAACATCCATAGTGTGATGGTTAATTTCACATTACTTGCAAGGGAATTTTCTTGTCTAATTCCTTCATTAGTTTGCACCCATTTTCTTAGGTGCTTCCACATCATCTTGGGTCCATACTGCCACTATGCCCTAGTGGAGCGAAGCTATGCACTAGAATTTGAATAGTGTGATGGGAAGTTTTGCATTAGATGATGGCCATAGTCTCATCATGTGCCTTCTATCTACCACACTCACATTTGGGAAATTATCATTGTCAAACCACCACAATGCGAGGGAAATTTTATGTGCGCAAATAGGAAAATATTTGTATTGTGTCTTCTATCTACCACACCCACGTTTTAAAAGAAACACTGCAAAACACCTCCAGAGAGTCAAGCTTCGAGTGACATGTCCCCTGGTCATGTAGACTCCACATCAATAACATGTAGCATCCCCATGCCAAGTGGAATCACAAAATTATACCATGTATTAGGTGGATTCAGTTTTTTATGTCAAACGAACATTGAAAAGAACCCTTTCCAACTACCACCTATTAGTTGGGTTCAACCGAATCAAAATTCAAAAGCACCCTCTCTAACTACCACATGTCATATTAACATTTTGCTAGGTCCATGTCCATATCCTCTAAATTCCAATATGGCAACCACATCTAACCTATGTGCCATCAACCACCTCAACCTAGCAAAAATAACCCACAAAACCTCACCTCTTCATGTAATTATTCATTTTTTGTTATGTTCCCTTCTATTTACCATCCTTTGGGACATACATATTGTTGTCTATTGAGCCCACCCTCATTATACTTCCTTCATGGCACAATGTTAAAAATCACGTCAAGTAATAGGGATATTCCCATTCCTTGACTTCTGTCATTAGTGCCCCATCTCCATAGTGACCTATGAATATCCCTTGGCAGGGATAGTCCAACATGGATTAGTGTTAATAAACCATAATCAATTTAATTAAATAGAGATTACATTATTCCTTTGATATTCGTCAAAACCTGAATTCTTTTATAATTCCACCAAGGTTTATTTTACTTGTATGGAATTTTGTTACTCCACAATGCTTGGGCTTGGAAGTCTTATGGACTTTGAGGACTTTTCAAATCCTTCCTCAGCATCAAGAAATATTGAGAAACATGACCATAATAGAAGTGAAACCTTCATTCCAATGCAAACATTCCATAAATCTATCCATCTATAGACTCATATACAAAATGATCGTTCAATATCATAAGGAATTTCCAAAACAAATACTATTAGATCTACTGAGTTACCATGCATTACACTAATCATAACCCTTTTTCTCAAGGATGGGAAGAATTATGTTGTTTAGAATCTCTTCAAATATGTTGAAAATGAAGAAATTCTAAATTTGATTTTGCCTTGATTAAATTGAGAAAAATTGAATTTCCACATCAGGTGTCAACTTGGATGATGTTAACATGTGTGACATGGCTTGTGTCACCTCGTTTACTCAGTAAATTTGAGTTGGAAGAGTTAGAGTCCCATTATGCATGTGTGATTGCTAATTTGTAGCAATCAAGGTCAGTTATCTCAGGTTGTTTTCAGTTAAACTGGTTCCAACTTTTGGAGGAACTAGTGGAAGGTCAATTAAGCAGTGGGACTTCAGTCAAACTTAGTGATCATCTAGTTAACGAATATATCAGCCCAAAATAGCTAGTTCATGTAGAGAATTCGAGTTACCTAGTTGAGGTGGAGATTCGAGGGTAGTGTAACATCAGTCGTAAACTAGTATTGAGTGTACAGTTATTGCATGCAATCAGATGATTAACCTTGGGAATTGCGCAATCCATTTTGGATAAATTCCTAAATTTTAGGGGCCTAATTTCTCAAGGAATTATGCAAGGAAATAGGGTCTCAAGAAGAGGCATAAATTGACTAATTTTGGGTCAGAGCTTCTCAGTGAGAAGATATATAAGTTATGCACTTGTAGGTTGAGCTCAAATTGAGCTAGAAATTGTAATACATCTCTATTAAACAGATTAACACAAGCAGACAAAGGAATTTTTAGCATATTTCTTTCCCATGGAAAAAATATTGTGTGCATGTGTGTTTTTTCTCATTGCATTTTTGTGTTTGATGTTCTAAATTGTTAATTGAATTCTGCAGAGCAATAGAGTAGGTTTTTGTCTTGTGAATTTGATAAAAATTTCATGAGAAGTTGCAAGTATACACCATAATTTCTACAAAATACACCCAATCACAATTAAAGGCTATGTTTCAAGGTAGTCCCTATTAGTACTAATGAGATGATGCTTATCATTGTAATATTGATGTTCCACTATGGGAATGCTAATTTTTAATACGTAATTATTTGAATCTAACATTGAGGAGAATACTTCAAAATATTATTTAAAAAATAACTATACATTAAAAGTCCTACTAAATTAGACCTATTTTGTGTCATGCCTAATTTTATATACTATCAAAAAAAAATGTTATTGTTTGTGGAAAATCCTACAAAGAGTTATGGATTATTTTATTATTGGTACACCTAACTAAGTCCTTTTTAAGTTGAGTGTGAAATGGAGTTATTTCATGCTCCATTATATTTTTTAGGTTGTAATTTAATTATATAGAAAATCGTAGCCTAATTTCATTACCCTTTTGATAGAAACTCTATTTATAATGCAATTTTTAGACTTTTATAGTTACTATTCTATCTTTATGTTGTATATTCAGCAATGATCACGAGTATGAAATATGTGATAGGCTATTTCACATACTCTCTTCTCATAAGCTTCAACATCTTTTTCTTATTCTTATGTTCAAGTCCATTCTAATTCAATTCTTTTAACTTCTTGGTTGGTTTACAGGCTAACCATGAAGATCTCAGGAACAAGGTTTCTACTAGGATAGATCTATATTAACTTTGGATCTATTATGTCATGTTGTGAAAGACATCATATAACTCGACATGTCATAAAATTGTATAGAAAAACTTCTAAAATTTTATTACGACCTTTTTTTAGTGTTCTTTGGGTATTTGGAATGTCCAAATTTTATGTAAATTTTCCATGAAGTTGTTAACTATTATAAGAAATTATCTTAATGTTTACTATGTAATATTTTTATTAAGGATGGAACTATATCGTTTTTTTTTGTTGTGCCTTTTATTAATTTTTGTCATAAATGAATGGATAATAATTCTTTCTATAGGTTCTCAGAATATGATTCAAATTGAAGGACATTATGTGATGCCCAAAAGAATCCTTGGCTTCTAAAGAAATATGGAGGCATCCAAATGTACAAGTCACAGATTATTTGGTACGTTTAATAAGGGTTCATTGTCCAATATTTTGACATCTAAATATATATTTAATGTTAGGTTACATAGTCTTTTATATGCAAACATAGATCCTAGTTATGGCATCTTCATTTAACTCAAGGTTTCAATATATCGATGGTTGGAAACATGTTTTAAATGTTCAACCTTTATGGTAGTGAATAAGTGATAGTGCATCACGACTCAAAGACTTTTTTATTATTTTTAACAAAATATATTTTCAATCCACCTTTAGGATTAACATATTAGTATCCTAGCACTTCATAGATCTCTAATTTAGATGGGTGTGTTAGGGCTTAACAAATAGTACCCTATAGCGTATGTACATTTCAACATCTAATTAAGATGGGTCTCTGATATAATAAAGCCTCATAATACTCTACCTCCTAATCTAGAGAACTGCATTTCTTTGAGTAGCTCAACTAACATAAAATAAAAAAGATAAAAATAATAGAATGCACAAGTTTAGAGAGAATATTTGAACCTATGTAAAAAAAAAATTGCATCTCTAAACCAGATTCCCTCTTCCATTATCCAAACTGAGTTTCTTAATCATTGTGCCACATTCAACTATGTTGATTAGTTAATATGAAATGGAACTATAATACATCTGAACCTTGATGATCACTAAATGTGAACTTAAATCTTTAACCAACAAGTAAATTGGTCTTTATTAAATCTGGTATTGTAAATTTTGACAATCATGTAAATTTAATGATTGTTGTAATTAAAGTGGAAATGTCTAAAAATAGATACAATATCAAGAAACAATATTTTTTAACCCATTTGAAAAATAATTCCTATTAGTAAAATGCACCTGATCCAAAAAGAAATCTTTTCGAAGCTCTAATGTGATAGCTAAAATTGGCCCATGAGTTAAAATTTCCAAATACTTGCAATATAAAAGTATCCATTATGGGATAAATAATATTAAATAAATTGTATGAGTAAAATTTATACGGTATTACAAATGAGGGCCCTTTTATAAATACTAGGTTAGAGTGCCCTTTAATTTAAAGTTGAGTATTTTACTTAGGACATGTCCTTTCATATGTCTCATCATTAGTTATAAGTTATTAGTTAATGCATTTATATTATTTGTATTATTTTATATTTTTGTTCATAACAATATTTCCCCTTTAGAAATGCTTTTCCTTTAAAGTATACTTATGGAAAGGATTGACGTCTTTTTCACTAGCTTGTAATATATTTGCATCACTCTCTATTCTTGGTATTGTAATCTTTGATGATACAAGATGGTATATATTTCTAAGCACTAAGCAATTTTTTTTAACTATAATACGATCTAACCATCCTACTTCGATCCTCTATGAAATGTTGGGCCTACATGATTTGAAAGATGAATTATTAATATGATACTTAATTATACTATTATCAATATTCTTCGGTAGATAGGTTAATCCTTCTTCTATGGAATGATACATATACACTTATTCTTTAAGATATTTTCTTTTATTTTTTGGATGCCAATAAGGATTTATTGTAATATGATTTCCCTTATCATGGTTATATTTTATTTTGGATTACTTAAGGTGTGTGCTCTCCTTCATTTACTAATTTTGCTTTCTTTATTGATGGATATTTCGTTGGAATTCTCATCATTTCTAAAACAACATCTAAGTATGTTTTGACTTCAATTGGATTTGTATCTTTCTGAGCACTAAGATCAATGGGATCTTTATATTTTTTCTTCTCCACAATTAGGATTCTCTAATCCTAAAATTTAGATACTTTCATATGGATAAGTCGACATATTCCATTTTGCAAATGATTGCTCAAAATTATCAATCTTCTTAATTACATAAGAATATTTTAGTTATGGTTCCTTAGACATGAAATTAATTGATCTTCTCATTTATAGATGTTATCCTTAATCTTTCAATACTCGTGTTTCTCACTTTTTAATGTTCTAATTTATTGAAGAAATTTTTTATTAAGGTTCTTCAAGCAATAATTTCCTTCAAAAAAATTTATAGGTCTTCATTGAATTTTATCTTGATACATTCCTTTTCTCTTTCTAATTTTTGTTTCATAGACTTGTACATATATTTTTTTACTGTGATATTTTAAGAGAGAATGTCTGACGTTTTTATTTGCAATAACCTCCTTGAATTTTCTTTACATCTTTGATATTGGATTTTGAATTTATTGAATGATCACCTTTTAGGTATTTTGGTGAAGGTACTATCTTTTTTCACGTAGGAAAAAATCGTAATTTTATTCATAAGAAGGAAATTACATTTTGTAGATGCTTATAGCATATTTCTTAATAAGTAAAGAAATATTATGCCAGTAGGTCTATACTTTCCTGCCCTTTTTCTTTTCCAATTTTCACCAACCACCAGCGTTGGGAGTGGGAACAATTATAGCAAGCTGGTTTTCCTCTATCTTCATTGGTTGTTCTTTGTCAGATTCCAAGCCTTCAGAGCTATGTGCTCATTTGATGCCGCTTATTTCCAGCTGTAATTCTTGTTTATGTATCAAGCTATTTGGCCCCATTTCAGGTTCCAGGGTGCTTTCTTTTTGTGTATTTTCCTGTCTCATGTGCATGTCTGTGGGTTTTGTCTTTGGTTCCTCCTGCAGCAGTTTGGTATGCTGCTAACCTTTGGGTTTTTTCTGTTGTTTCTTATTTCCATTTGGCCCCTTACTAGCCAATGGACAGGCATATTGTAGGCGCCTTGTCTGCAAGCATCCGCGGCATCTGAATGTTGTGTTCTCATAGTCAAGCGGTTGTATCCACAGCGAATTATTGAAATTCAATGTGATGTGATCTGGTATACCTTGACTCAGGTCCACCTCTACACATATTCTTGCATATGTGAAGATTCCCTGTATAGCTCTGTCTGCATCTGTTTTAAGGTACTTCCCTAAGGAGTTCCCAATCGTTGTTAAAACTTTTTGGTGCCAAAAATGCAGTGGGAGATTATGCAGCCTTACCCAAACCAGCATTGTTGAGACGATCATGGTATTGGCATCAAATTCTGGGAACTAGGGGGTAATAAAGAGACCAACGTTGCCGCAAAACCAGGGCCCCTGATTAATGATGTTGTCTCGTTCTAGTTCTGTGCTAAATCTAACTATGAAAAAACCCTTTGGGCATAGATATATTTCACAGTTAATTGACCAAGATGTGAAAATCCATTGATGCAGTGCATCCGATTTTGGCCAAAAACCATTAAATCTACATATAACAACTTTATGGATGAAATTTGTGTATAGATCCGTTACCTCTGGCAGAGATACTGTAAGCATAGTTGGTTCCGGCTTCTGTTCCACGATGTAGGGTCCTGGCAGCTCTGTAGTGGGTGTTGGTCTGTATTGCATTGGTTCTTTTCCTTTGACTGCATCACGGAAATAGCCTGTAGATTTTGAGTTGGCCGCCTTGCATCCGTCTCGCAGTCTCAGGTTGAGGGTGATGGTTGAATCTTTGGTGATTCCATAGTGCTGGAGTGTGCACTGATCCTGTAAGAAGAGTCCTGAAAATATCAGGTTTTGGTATGTTACTGGAGTTCCCAATTTGTTCTGTATCTCCTTTTTTAATTCTTGAACACATATCCCTTTTGTGATCTGTACACAACAGTGTCTGCCTTCTATTGATCTGATAAAAATATGCATCAGATCTGTATTCATATTTGACAGATCAACCATATCTAGGCCTCGATTTGCTAGATTGTAAGCCAGATCTGGTGGATTGATGGCAGATCTAGGGTTTCTATGTCTACCCTCTGTGTAAAAGTGTTGGCAGCCTCCTATCAGCAATGTTCCGGGGACAGATCTAAAGGATTCGACAGTATTATCATATGCTCTGTTTGATCCTAATCTGCTTGACCTGGTGTCATGCATATGACCCTTCTACTTTCGATCTGCCTTAAAGATCAGATTCGTGTGCTCTGGCTCCGGCTTGCCAAGCATTGTACACCCTACCAAATCACCAAAGGAGCCATTAATCAGCCTGAGTACGGTGGCCCTATTTGGATCTATCATGACACTATCCCTCACCTTCCGGCGGATGATGCAGCCCTTCGTTATCTCAGTGGGAAGCAGGTGTGAGGCATTCTGTTCTACCCTTGCTCGTTCAGCCATTTCCAGCCAGAGCTCTTCTTCCTTATCTTTAAGCGTGGCACAAAGATCAACCCCAAGGAAGAAATTGCTATTATTTTGTAGATCTGATCGGTGCTGGGTTGTGTTGTCCATACCATATGCAGTTGCAATGAATCCACGGGGAAAACAGTGATAGAAACCTCGATACAGATAAGAAATGTGTGTCCATGATCTGAGCGAGGTTTGATTAGCCGCAGGGGGTCAATCAACCGTGGGAGGTTTGTGATCTAATTCATTACGGGAGCAAATTCTTGACAGAGTTACCGATTTGGCTATTCCAGCAAACAAGATCCTGTAGGGGCTACCTGCGTTCTCGGCTCCTTTGCTGATCTGCAGTGTGACGGAGGTGGTGCAGGGTAGTTCAGAAACCCTAGCCATCTCTTGAGCCCTCCACAAAGTAAAGGAATCACAAATTTTGGTGAAGGTACTATCAAATATGGTATCATTGTAATTTCTCAAAATGCCACTTTCCTCTTCTTGTAGGGAAAAGTAAAAAAAAAAAAACCTTTTGTTTAATATAAATAAACCCAATGTTCCAGAATGATGGTAAACTGAGAATTATGTTGATCTCTTATTTACCAAAAATTGCAACATTTAATTGAGATATATATCCATAAGCATTAGTTGTTCCTTGCAAATCCTTCATTTCATTTTTGTTTTTTAAAAAACTATCTCATTTTTCAATTATATTTGGCTCTAGAATTAATAATTAATTTTCTGAACCAATATTAATGTGATTTCCCTTATGGTTCATGCTGGTAATGATTTTAATATATTTTTATTCAATATTTATTTTAAATGTAAGTAACCCACAACATGAAATTGAGAAAACTTTATAAGAGAGTCTTCTTTCTTTCATTTTCAAAAAATAAGTTTTTCAATAAGTATAACAAGCTTAAATACTAGTGTCTTTTCTCTTTTATAAAAATTGTAATTCCACTGCTATATACAATTTCCTTTTCACCAAACACACACACATATGGTACACCCTTCCACCCCCTTGGATATTTCTTGGGATGTGGAAGGTGTTACTTTAAAATAACCTGACCACTATGGTCTGATTATTAAGATGGGGTTACAAAAATCATCTTTTTCTGGTCTGATTATTAAGATGGGGTTACAAAAATCATCTTTTTGCAATCTTTTAAAAATTCAAAATAGATATTACCATCGTATTTAGCTCGTCGAGAACTTTATAATGGCATAAATTTTATTTCAATCTAAATCTAGATTTAAATTTATGCCCATATGAAGCTCGAGTCCCTTAACCCTTGCCACATTAGCAAGTTTTTTCCACATGGGAACTTGAGTGGACTACATGGTACTGTTGCATCAATTGCCATCTAGCTTGGCACCCACTACGTTATCAAGCCATTTCATCCTCATGCCACTCTTCTAAGAATTTTCTAGTTCAAACATCCATAGTGTGATGGTTAATTTCACATTACTTGCAAGGGATTTTTCTTGTCTAATTCCTTCATTATTTTGCACCCATTTTTTGAGGTGCTTCCACATCATCTTGGGCCCATAGTACCACTGTGCCCCAGTGGAGTGAAGCTATCCACTAGAATTTGAATAGTGTGATGGGAAATTTTGCATTAGATGATGGACATAGTCTCATCATGTGCCTACCATCAACCACACTCACATTTGGGGAATTATCATTGTCAAACCACCGCGATGCGAGGGAAATTTTATGTGACAAAATACAAAAATATTTGTATTGTGTCTTTTATCTACCACGCCCACATTATAAAAGGAACATTGCAAAACACCTCCAGGGAGTCAAGCTTCAAGTGACATGTCCCTTAGTTATGTAGACTCCATGTCGACAACATGTAGCATCCCCATGCCAAGTGGAATCACAAACATATACCATGTATTAGGTGGATTCAATAAAATCAACATTGAAAAGAACCATTTCCAACTACCACATGTTAGGTGGGTTCATCCGAATCGAAATTCAAAAGCACCCTTTCTAACTACCACATGTCATATTAACAGTGTGACAGGTACATATCCACATCCTCTAAATTCCAATTGGCAGCCACGTCTGACCTATGTGGCATCAACCACCTCAATCCACCTAAAAGAACCCACAAAACCTCACCTCTTCATGTAAATATGCATTTTTTTATTATATTCCCTTTTATTTACCATTCTTTGGGACATAGATATTGTCGTCTACTGAGCCCACTCTCATTATCATTCCTTAATGGCATGATATTAAAAATCACATCAGGTAATAGGGATATTCCCATCCCTTGACTTATGTCATTAGTGCCTCGTCTCCATAGCGACCAATACATATCACTTGGCAGGGATAGTGCAACATGGATTAATGTTAGTAAACTATAATCCATTTAATTAAATCAATATTACATTAATCATTCGATATTAATCAAAACCTGAATTATTTTATAATTCCACCAAGGTTTATTTTACCTGTATGCAAACATATTACTCCACGACACTCATGCTTGGAAGTCTTATGGACTTCGAGGACTTTTCAAATCCTTCATTCCAATGCAAACATTCCATCTATAAACTCATATACAACACCACCATTCAATATCATAAGGAATTTCCAAAACAAATACTATTAGATATACTGAGTTACCATGCATTACACCAATCATAACCCTTTGTTTGGATGACAATCACAATCCTTAAACAAATAGGCAGCCATAATGTTCAAAACATATCAGACAATGGGACTCACAATCCATAACAATGTAGTTAAGTACATAAAGCATCCATGAATGACTATGAATATAGCTTTGCATGTTATGACGATATCAGTAAAAACAGAGGCCTCCAAACTCCTCATAACCATGAAGAAACCCACATACAACATCCCATCAATGACAACATGAATACCACATTTCTCCATTACAGTGTATAACATGTTAGTAAACAACTCAGGATCATACAGAGACCTTAGCAACTTTTCTGAGCTAGCTATTAGAAAAATGCATTAGTTCAATTATAAGTTTGAAACATTAAATATTTCCATATAGTTTAGTTTTTAAACTCTCCCCCTCCACCACAAAAGATATAAAAGAATAAAGAAAGTAGCACATTTTTAGTATAATCTATTTTTTGTGAGCTTTTGTTAAGTATTTAATATATTTAATTAAACTTTTATTTAGAATAATTCTATAAAATATATATAATTAATAAAATTAATCTATTAATTATTTTTCCGGTTTTATAATATAATTTTAATCACCTTTTCAAAGTTAAGAAATACATTTATAAACGGATTATTGTTCTTATTATAAGTAAGAAATAAACACAAGTTACTAACATTGCGTACATAAAATGAATATCTAGAATTAATTTGTATTTTTAACAAAGACCAAAAAGTAACTTATAGAAGATAGATAGATGAGAAGTTTAGTACACTTATATTTATGTAAAGCACCATGCATATAAAATAGTATAAATATATTAAAAATAAACAAAAACAATATACATAGACTTATACCAATAAAAAAAGTGTCACTTTATAAATGCTTTGTAGATTTTAAATCATCATACCAATTTATACATGTTTATATTCATACT
>APFE030086312.1:0-11283 GCA_000404065.3 Pinus taeda
ATATTGATAAGTTTGTATACTTCAAGGACAAGTCAGACTGGTTGATAATGTTTTCCTTGGTGAGAGGGAGTGTTGATGTTGTTGCACCAATGGGCAGTCATTCTTTCTATGTCATAATATAGACAAGTTAAAGTATTAGCCAGGGGCCACAAAATGTGCCTAGAGAGAATGACCCAAAGAGAATCAAGACTTGTATTTCTCCCCAAGTGGGAAATTGAGTACCTTTAGCATCGGGAAGGAGAGTTACCATTCAATTAGCATGCAAGAATGGTAATAGACCAGGGTTTCACCATAGGTCACAAGTGTTGACTAGGTTCTAACTGTTGACTTGGTTAATTGGTGAATTACTCCAAGGGATGACTTGTTGGGCACGATATTGATAGAGGATGCTTTCCACAGGTAGTCGATTAACACATCAACATTGGTAGCTCATTCAACCTTTCCTTAAAGAAAATTTTCAACAAGAGAACATATGTGGAAGTCATTATGAATACCTCCCTAGCTAAGAGGGGGTGTTGGTCTTTTATAGCTTCGTTCAGTCTTCACAATTTGTATTAGCCCTCCAAAATTGACAAATACGAATTGCACTTCAAGCCATCTTCATAAGAAGAAAATTTGAATTTCAAAAACATGAATTTTACCTCCAAAAAGTAAAGTTGCCTCCTCCATTTGTCAATTCAGCCCCAGTGAAGGGACATAACCATTTGGGCTCTTGAAATGATTATATATAGGCCATTCGTCCTCCTCAACAGAGTAAGAAATAAGACTAATTTTAAGACAAAATTTAGACCAATACAAGGAAGAATTTTAGGCTAATGTGAGGCTTAATATAGGGCTGAAAAGAAGGACGAATCTGAGGCCTAATCTAAGTCTGGAAAGAAGGACGAATTTTCTGAGGCTCAAGCTAACCAATTTTCTGAGACTACTCTTATGTTGCTTTACCAGGTTTGATTCTTATTCTTGTTTCTTATTTTGACTAGAAAGAATAGATGTATTCCTCGTTGAATGGACAAATTTCTCTAAGGAAAAGGTTGTAGGGTTTTCCCCCATGTGGGTTTTGTTAGGGTAAATTTCGTGCCCTCTTGTTTGGTTGTCTCTTCTTGATCTTACTTACATTATTGTTTACTGTTGAAGATTTTCTATGTCTAATTGCTTAATAATGAATATAAGATTTAATGGATAAAATCATTGGAAGTAATTATCAACCTCGGAAATATGAAAAATCAACAATATGTGATATGTGATAGGTTGGAGATATAAATTCCAGCTTATGGTCCATGAGGATGGGCGAAGTGTTCACCCGAAACATCACACATCTCAGTTTTTCCACACATCTTTTTCTAGAAATTTTGTTTTTAACATAAATTCGAATTATGAAATTTTGCAATTTATGATATGTGATATGCTCACTTGTTTAGAACTCACCATTGCATCACTTCAAATTCAAAGTTTTTGCGACACACAAAACATTGCATTTTAGTGATATAATTTTATTATTTTCAAGAGTATGTATTGAACAATATCATTATGTGTCAAATGGGGCTTTGTTAGGTTAGATTGTAAGGTTGTGGTGATTTGTATTTCCATGAATGTTCAAATTCTCAAGAGACATGTTTTGCTCCTCATAGTGTTATTCATCCAGATCCATCATTTCATGCCAATACCTTCATTACACTTCCTCGCTTGCAATGGCTCACTTGTGACTGCTTGAGGAGTTTTTTGAAAAATACTTCAAACAAACTATATTTCATTTAATATTTTAAAATATGCTAGATCTTAGACTTTTGTGATCCATATTGATAATGAGATTGTCTTTCAGATTAATCACATCATTAAGATTTGATTGACATTTCGAACCATCTAATGTGGTTCACATTTTTCCTAAAGATAACCACATTAGATAATTCGAAACGTCCAACAAATCTTAATAATTGAATTAATTCAAAAAACAATCTCATTATTTTAAATATATTTTCATAATCTAAAAATATTATCTTCTACACCATAATAACTATATATTATAAATTATAATACCTAAGATTTACAATTTAATTTCTTTTAACTTTTTGCGAAAATACACTAGTTACACATAAAAGCCCCCATCATAGGCTATTTATGCTAAATTTAAAGGCCCAAATCATAGGCTATTTATGCCAAATTTATTAAAATAAAAACTTTGTTCACTCAACATAATATTGATTATCTTTAATGTATATATTGGTTATCTTTAATGCATAGGTGAAAAGATTTAGCCATATTTTAACTATAAAGGATATCTTTCTTGAAAGTTTTGTAAGTCTGAAAGTCAAATCTGTGTTCTTCCCAACAAGAAATGCATAACACATTGTCTCTCTCTTAGGATTTTAATTTTTTAGTAGAAGTTTTTATGGTTGGCAAAGTAAAAACTATTTTAGTGTTATGAATTAAATTGGCTCAATTATAATGTATAAAATGTTTTTGGGAAGAAATCACATTGAAAATTTTAGTCTATCTGTTTCAAACTAAAAAATATGATTGAATTTTCTTTATTAAAGCATAATTGTTTTTTTTGTTTTGTTACCCTGAACAGACCCAAGATCAAATCTAACTGGCTGCCACTATAAACCTAGACTACGTGCAACCACCTGCAAGCGGCACAATAGCAGGTAACTTATGCCTCAACAAGAGCCGAAACGTCCACTATGGGGTCTTCTAGCCAAGACGCTACTCTTCTAGCCATGATTGAATTTTCTTTATTAAAGCATAATTGTTTTTTTGTTTTGTTACCCTGAACAGACCCAAGATCAAATCTAACTGGCTGCCACTATAAACCTAGACTACGTGCAACCACCTGCAAGCGGCACAATAGCAGGTAACTTATGCCTCAACAAGAGCCGAAACGTCCACTATGGGGTCGCCTACTCTTCTAGCCAAGACGCTACTCTTCTAGCCAAGACACAACAGGTCATATATATATACTCAATGAGATTTGAACCCTCATCTCGTGAGTTTCACCCAGCAAAACTCACCGTTAAACCCCATTAAAACATAATTGTTAACCGTAATACCCATCCATAATAGTGGATAACAGAAAACCGCCGTTTTGCCCACCGGTAGGGGTTGTTGAGAATTGAACCCTGTCTTGTAACTATATCGGGAGGCGGTCTTCTTATAGGGTTTCCCACCCCTTTAAAAAAAAACTATATTCAGCGCTGCCATGGATAGAATAAAACGTTTTGGAAAAAAAGTTGCACGTCGACAGCAGGGATCGAACCTGCGCGGGCGTAGCCCAACAGATTTCAAGTCTGTCTCCTTAACCACTCGGACATATCGACGAGATGATCTTAACCTCGAAATATTCTCTATATAATATTAAATGAAAATTTAATATTGAAAGAACAAAATGATAGTATAATTTTAATTAATTCAATTCACCCTCTTATTGTCCCCGCCAACCCTATGAGAGTTCTTCAATTTTATTTTTTCAATAAGTAGTGAGTTTCTTTTGATTTATTTACTGTGTTTTTTGGAAAAATTAAAATCTCTAAACCAATTCCGTTTTCACCAGAGAGAGAGAGCGCTTTGAAATAAATACATGTTTGTATTTAATATATTGTTGTGATTAATATCTTTGTGTTTTTTTTTTCCTTTATATATTATGTTTATATATATTATGTTAATTATAAAAGGAATCAAATTCATTATCAATAATAATTAACAACTATATTAAACAATTCCACATCATTCTAGACCACTTAAGTTAATTTTTAGGGCTCATCATTTTACTTAAATATATTAGTTGTAGTTTTTAATATTTTTTTAGTAAGAATTAAATTAAGCAATTTTCATAGATGAGAAGGCTGAAAAATTGAAATGGTTGATAATATCATATGTATATTTGGAAGTATTATTTTTTTAACCATATTTTAGTTTGATATTGTAGAAGAGTTTAGATTAAGGATTATGTGGCTCTCACTCTTAAGAAGCGACAATTTCAACTTCAATTTTAAGAAATTTAGGTGAAGCCATATTTTTTCATCATGGATCATATTTACTCTCCTATACGTATTTAAGATTTCAGGACCATACTTTCAATCAACAAATAGCTCAGTAAAGAGTGTATGTGTCTTAATGTTGATTATAATAGGAATAATTGAATAACTAAAAATGTCTCAATCTCCATATGGTCAATCAAGAAAATTCCCCACCATACTCTGTGATCTTGTCCTTACTTGGATGAAGAACAACCTTCATACTCCTAGTCATTATCATATATCGCTCAATGTGGTTCAACCACATTCATGTCAAGATATGAATTCCTTAGGCCACATTCTTGCAAAATTTAGCATTGCTTTACTTGTTTCAATGACATTCTAAGTGGTGACGATGACACATAAGCTTCATTGCATAACTAACTCTCAATTTGGCCATCTTAGGTATTTGTTTCTAACAATAATGTCCTCTATGCAACTAGAAAAGCATGGTATAGACCATCATTATTTTGTTAGAGCCTCTTTGTTGCTCTATCTAATTTATCTCAATAATGACAAGCCAACACCACACACATTTTCACTTAATACTCTAAATCTTTGTAAATAAAAGATAAATCACGAAATTTGTTCTAAAATTTACAAAACCATGATGTACATGATTAAAACTCAGAATAATTTCCTTTAAAACTCCATCACTAATATAATGTGTATCTATACTTATAAAATGGTATAATGTGTATCTATACTTACAAAATAGTTCATGAAACCTCTCAAATATACTAGATTCAAGTTTTCTTACCATCTAAAAATTCTATTGCCTCGAATCAAATTCTATTTCTATCATATATATATATGGAGACAAATCACCATATTTTCCAAAATCATTGTATTAAATTGGCTCGAAACACTTTATCTTTAAATAATGACCTTATTATTAGATATATAAAAAAAACAACTAAAGTAACTCTCTTTAAAGTATTCATAAAATTTAAAATTAATTAATTTAAAAAAATGGTTTATATTCATATTTTAATTAAGTATTTTAGTCAATGGCTCTCGTATTACACTATCAAACTGCACCTACTTATACCTTGATATTTTGGAATTAATCAGAAGTAAAATCATTTTGATAATAAAGGTTTGATGGTAATATGATGTAATTTAAGATAAGGCTTAAAAATGTGTGGAGATAAAATCATGTTGTATTGTTATTTATGATATAGGTGGATATTGGTGGCCACTTGTTTATTCCATTTGGACCAACATTGTTTCTTTTACGTTTCCTTAATTCTAACATAACTTTTTATATTTGGTAATCTTTTGGGTTCTAAATTTTCGGAGCAGTTTTGAGGTCCTAAAATAAATTTTCTGGGAAAACAAAGAGATCGGAAAAATGTTGGAATCTATTTCACACATTCTTTTTTTCCTCGTCATGGGGATCTTTGAAACGATGTATTATGGTAGTCAAACGAAGATTGTATGCTAAATTTATGACCCCGAGAAGTTAGCAGTCCAATTTACCCCAACAGGGCCCAAAACCATTGGTGCTTCATCTCGTAGGGTTAGGGTTCCACACTTCTTCTTTTTGATAAAAAAAAAGGTCTCTGAACCTCATTGTAATAGAGTTCAAAAGACATGTAGCCTCACATCTCTTCCCAGAAATAAGCTACCATCACCTAAGCTAGTGTGTTTTTATTCTGCATGTAAACAATTTTTAGTACTTGTTATCAATTAATTGAATTTTTATTTTATTTTTGTTATATTTCTATATTTTGTTTAAATTTGTATTCCATTTCGTTCCTTCATAAATTTAAATAAATTTACTAGACAACATCCATGATATTATTCTCTCTTAAAACAACAATATTGTAATACCCTCTAGACTTAGCTAAAGAGATATGATCAATGACATTGATTATTGGAAATGCTTGTATATTCATGTCTTTTTCATATATGCGTGTATCTTACCCATATATGTTCATATATGCATGTATATTTGATCCGGATTTAAACAAGAACGCAACAAAATACAAAGATAACCATAAACACATAAATGCAGCGGAAATAATATTTCATTTCATTAAATGTAAAATACTGAAATATGCTTACAAATGGAAATAAACCAGCTAGGGCGATGGTAGCTTATCTCTGAGAAGAGATGTGGCGGCTACATGCCTCTGAACTATGTTACAATGGGGCTCGAAGGCCTATTTATTGTTGAGAAACAATGGAAAACCCTTAACATCCCAAAACCTAACCCTAGAAGATGAAACGCGAAATTGTGGGCCCCGTTTGGGTAAATTGGTACATCAATTTCTTGGGGTCGTAACTTTGGCACCTAATCTTCGTTTGATGTGTACAATAGCTCGTTAGAAAGATCTATCCGAGAACTATAATTTTGAGAAGAGCAACATCTATCGATGGACCCATGTTGCTCCCAGATTTCCCAAAAAAACGTCGTTTAGGGCCTCAAAACGGCCCCAGAAGTTCAGGACCTTAAAAACTGCTAAAAATAGTAAATTGTGCTACAATTAAGGAAACTGAAAGGAACAATGGTGGGGGTCCAAGTGGACTTTCTGGGTGGCCACCAATATCCACCTGGATCATTCCTCTCCCCTTAGGAAGCAATGGTCCCCATTGCATTGAGCTCCTCCATCTGCTAAACTTGTTCCTGGGTGAGCTGTTCTGCAATCTCTGATGTGTCCACTAATGGTGGGAAGCATGGTCGATGACGGGCCACATTGAACACTCGGTGCAAGTGAAGGAATGAGGAATGATATGCTCCAAAGAATTGTTTCCCATAGCCTTGGTAATGTTGTAAGGACCATGTCAGAGTGGTTGGAGCTTTTGATGGGCTCTTGTAAGGCATTCTTTCTACAGATGCAACCAGACTTTGTTGCCCACCTGAAACTTGTGTGGTACCCCTGTGGGTGAGGAGAAGTTGTTCATGTGTTCTATCATGATGGTATCCCTATGATTTTTCTGCTGCGTGGAGGAACCCTTCGCGGGGGTCATGGATGTGGCAATGACCTTCCCCTTACTTTAGGAGCGAACCAGACAGAAAATAAATTTCCTAATCTGTGAGATGAGCTTACTGCTTTTCTTAGCGGTGATCAAAGAAGTGGCGGAAGGTGGGGCTACCTCTGGTATCCTGTATAATGAATTATTCAAAGAAATAATGATAGTGTGAGGCCTTCACTCATACACAACATGTCGCCTCCACAAGTATGGCTGGCCTAATAATACATCACAAACATACAGAGGTGTAACATCACACAATACCTCGTCTGTGAATGGCTTGATGTTGTAGGGGAGGTGGCACTACTGGTGAACTTTGAGATCTCGTCCTTCATGAAGCCACCCGATACTATACGGCTGCAGGTGTGGTGTAGTCGGTAGGCCCAACCGCTTCATGACCTCTGCTAAAACAGGTTCTTTTAGCTGCCACTGTCGATAATGAATTGCAGCGGCGAACCCTTCACCCACATTTGTGAGTGGAAAATATGTTCCCCCTCCTATGGATCTTCGAGCTCATTCTTTTGGATCTTGACGATGGCAATAGTGACGCTGGGCTCTGCATCAATGATCTACTTCCCCTTGCCATTCCCCTTGTCGAGTTCTACCTCAGGGTTGGAACATGCATCTGATTCTGAAGCCTTCAACTCGGCCACGAGTGATTGCTTGGTTTGACACTCACTTGTGTTATGAGTGGGACTATTGTGGGACCCACACCACTTTCCTGTGTCCTTCTTCGAGTTCATGGTGTTGTTCTTTTCTTGCGGTTTCGACGGGTTGTCTTGCGTCACCCTGCCTTAGCTTTGTCCTTTGCTCTTCAGATTTGCAGATCCAAAGTCTCACTTCTTCTGTTTGAACTTTTGCTCAATTTTGACAGTGTGTCGGTGCGACGTGCCGAGCGAGGAGATGTTCAAGAACTCCATCTCTTCCTGGATGTATCTGTGTAGGCAGTGGTGGTATTTGAGTACCAAATGCAACTCAGAGTCCTTAATATCCAACTGTGTGTGAAGGGTATGAAAAATGTTTGTGAACTCCGGCACATCTTGGTCCCTTCCCTGCCGCAGTGTGGTCCATTTGATGCATTTGTCCTCATAGCTTTTTACAGGGTAGCACTGCTCCTTGACGGCATCCCGGAATGAATCCCAACTGGGTGCGGCTGAAAATAGTGAGCCCGTACCTTCATTCTTCTGCTCGCAGTAGGTTTCCCACTAGTCCTTGACGTGGGGGGATGCTTTGAGAAGAGCGAAAACAATCTTTTCCTGACTTGAAAATTCATGAACAGAAAAATAACCTTCTATCAGATTTAACCATTTATCTACGGCATCTGCGTCTATTAGACCCTCAAAGATGGGGACTTCAAAATTAACTTGTACCTTAAACAATGTAGCGTTTCCAGAGTAGCTATTAGAAGCTGATGCGTCGCCTCTGGGTAGCTGCTGAAGGATCTGCGCAAAGCTATCCATCATCGCGTTCCTTTGCCGCTTGAGGGCTTCTTCGAGCAAGATTTTGATAGGATCTCCTACCCCCTTGTCTTTCTTTTCACCCACCATGGGAGGCCGTCAGGATTTTCAACGTTGGTCTTGTAAAGGTTCAACCAGTCCAAGCCCTAACTCCTTATATCCTGACCTCGTTTTGGACATGCAAAGAAAAACAGTGAAAAAGCAAACCGCTCCGATACCACTAATCCAGATTTAAACAAGAATGCAACAAATTATAGAGATAACCATAAACACAGAAATGCAGTGGAAATAATATTTCATTTCATTAATGTAAAATACTGAAATATGCTTATAAACAGAAATGGAAATAAACCAGCTAGGGCGATGGTAGTTTATCTCTGAGAAGAGATGTGGCGGCTACATGCCTCTGAATTGTGTTACAATGAGGCTTGAAGGCCTATTTATTGTTGAGAAACAATGGAAAACCCTTAACATCGCGAAACCTAACCCTAGAAGATGAAACACCAAATTGTGGGCCCCGTTTGGGTAAATTGGTACATCAATTTCCTGGGGTCGTAAATTTGGCACCCGATCTCTATTTGACATGTACAATAGCTCGTTAGAAAGGTCTATCCGAGAACTATAACTTTGGGAAGAGCAACATCGGTCCATGGACCAATGTTGCTCCAATTTTCCCAAAAAACATTGTTTAAGGCCTCAAAACAACTTCGGAAGTTCAGGACCCGAAAAACTGCTAAAAATAGTAAATTGTGCTACAATTAAGGAAACTAAAAAACTAAAAGGAACAATGGTGGGGTCCAAGTGGACTTGGTGGATGGCCACCAGTATCCACTTGGATCAATATTACCCCTCATTATGGATATTAGTTAGAGAGAACCAAGTTTACATTGGGCATCACAAATAATTTTATAGGGGAATTGTGTGGCCAAATATTTCTTCAGGTAGCATTTAGATATGTCTGGGATTTTAAATATTGGGAAAATGTGTTGATAATTTTTTATCTTTTTAAATATTTAGATTTATGTGTTTTTCTCATTTAAAGTTGATATTCATATTTTTCCATTTATCTTTTTAAATATTTAGATTCATGTGTTTTTCTAATTTAAAGTTGACATTCATGTTTTTTCATTTAAATTGTTTATATAATGACAGATGAAATAATTAATTTAATGGATTATGATTATATTTCACAAATTTATTATAATTATATTTCA
This sequence comes from Pinus taeda, assembly GCA_000404065.3. Classification (NCBI taxonomy): domain Eukaryota; kingdom Viridiplantae; phylum Streptophyta; class Pinopsida; order Pinales; family Pinaceae; genus Pinus; species Pinus taeda. The sequence continues at coordinate 9,661 of APFE030086312.1, forward strand.
CAGATTTATTATAATTATATTTCACAAATTTATTATAGATGTTAATTTTTATTATTTTGAAAGTTTAAAAACTAAGAGGTACATTACAATGGTGGTCATTAAAAAAAATTCAAGTTCTTGTTTTTAGGGTTGTTAATTAAGATCTTAATTATGCAAGGTAGTTTTACTAATCTTAGATGTTGATCTCTATGGCTTTGAAAGTTTGAAAATTAAGAAGTACTTTGCAATGATGGCTAGCTAGAAAATTTCCAATTGTTATTTTTGGGTTATATTTTAAGATCATGATTATATATTGTAATTTTAATGATCTTTGGGAAGAAGGGAAGTGAGTTTTTCTAAAGAATTATTTATAGGGAAGGGAAGTGAGTTTTTTTAAAGAATTATCTATAGGGAAAAGAAGTGAGTTTTTTTAAAGAATTATTTATAGGGAAAGGAAGTGAGTTTTTTTTAAAGAATTATTTATAGGGATTAGCATATGCACTTATAATATGGCATTATTATTTGCATTAGATATTTATTGTTGTAAAAAAAATTGATGAATTTTGTATTTAGTTTCTAATTTGTCTAATTAATTGAGATCTTATCTCCCATTAGATCTATTATTGTATTTTGGTTTATATTTCTTAGATCTTGCTTGTTAGTTTATTTTTTCTTTTTCTTTTTTCTCTTTTTTAATGTAAAATTATAAAAATTTGTGTTTGTTCTGATAAAATTTAGTGAGGGTTTGTATTTAGCACATTGCGTGTTGAACTCTACCCTTGAGTGAATGTTTCACATGTTGTTGGGAAATTCTACATCAGTAGCAAATCAGTTGGGATTTCACCTATGTTGTCGTGGGAGAATTTCAGTTGGCTTTTAATAGTTTTCCAACCTGATGTAGTTTTGGGTTTGGTTCTTTTGATATAGTTTGGGTTTGGGTTCATCCACATCACCGAGACAAAGTTTGGTTTATGCAATTTTAACTGTAGGATTTGGTATCATTGGATTGACCAAAGGTTTACTACTTCCTACCAAAAGTCAACACCTACATTATGCTCATTTAGAATCAACTACACCAACACATCCCCTCTCTCTTACATGCATTGGAGATCAATGCTTACATTGTTTGGAGAATGATAGGGATTAACATATGCACTTAACACATGACATTATTTGTATCAAGAAACTATTGTTGTAGATTTATGTGTGAATCATTGAGATAGTTTCATATTCTTTTGACTAGTTGAGATCCTACCTCCAACTAGCTCTATCTATATTATGATTTTTATTTCTTAGGATCTTACCTCCTAGTTTATTGAGGTATTTTTCTTTGTGTAAAATCATAAAACTTGTTTTTAGTTTAATAAAATTCAACCAGAGTTTGTAATTAGCACCTTGTGTATCGAACCATCCTTATGAGTGGGATTTCCCACATATTTTTAAGAAATCCCACATCAATCATAAGATTTTTCTTATAAAATTGCAATTGCCCCTAAAGGTGCAAAGATACGCCAAAGGAATAGAAGATTTGGGAAGATCATCTTGTCAAAAATAAAGCTCACTGCTGAATGCATGCTCATAACTAAATTTTAGAATTGGAAATCAATTGCATAATTTCAAAAAGCTTTTAATAACACAAATACT
>APFE030086312.1:11465-68656 GCA_000404065.3 Pinus taeda
AATTACATTCAAAATAACGATTTACAAAAAAATATTCACTTTTAGCATACAAATTTTTTAATTAAAAAAACTCTAAATCTTATATTCAAAATATAGAATTTTAAAATAGTAATCAAGATTTTCACAAGTTTACATACCAATATTTCCCAAACAACCATTTGCAATCATAATTTCATTTATGTTATAAGGTTAAATAAAAAATTCTTCATGCTAACTTAATTTGGGAAACAAAAACATAAATTCTTCATGATAGCTTAATCTGAGAAACAAATAAAGGTTAACATTATTTTTAATTTAGTTCTACAAATCACAACACAAACAAACTAGAGTCAATTGTTTTCAACAACACAACAAATTTTAATTAATTATGAAGAGAGCAATGATGTCTCTCCTATACAATTAAATCCAATCGAACATTCAGTTATTCACACTATTGAAAATCAGTCTTAGATGTCACACTAGAAATGCTCTGATCGAATAAATTTCATATTCTAGAAAAGAAATTTCATGTTCATGAAGATGTTGCAGATGGTATCTAAGAACTGGTACAGTGAAAAATAAGAAGCAACCACCAACATGCAATTGACTGAAGGAGATTGCATCACTAGAATTTTATGGTGTGTAGGTAACCATAAATGTACATGCGAGCATAGTAGCCAATATCGGTCCCTAGAGGTGGAATTTGACCAATTGAGAGTAGAGATTAAGTAGCTCCGGGTAGAACACTATATATTTGTTTGTACATACTTTTTGTTCTAATTAATAAAAATAAGTTGGGATTCCATGCATATTTTTATTTGTATGCGTAATTGAAAGGTTTGTCCTCTAAATTAGTGGTGTGTTAAGATGCCTCCTCTATTTGTGTGATCACTTGTGTGGATTGACATCCCTTGGTTTGTATTGGTTCGATATCGCTCAGTGTTGTGGTGATGAATTAGATTCATGTTGAGTTTAATTTTGTGAGTGAATGTTAACTATTAAAATCATGTAGTTGATTCTATCTATGGGAAATTTCATAAATTTAAGCATCAGAGCGTGGGTGAGAGCTTGAAAAAATCATGTTACAAGGAGCTTCGATAGAGTCTTTTCTCTTGTATAGTTTTGACATTCGATGCGCGCCATAGTTACATTAATGAAGATTTCATATTAATCTTGGAATGGTTATGTGTCCCTCTATGTTGATCTTCTTATAAGTGTGTGCATACTCAAAGCTCTGTAACGTCTGAATATATGAGTGCAAATCTTGAAACGTGTGGATGAACTATTGCGATTTCGTGCATGAATGAACTATAGGGATATACGTTCTAGTAATGTTGATACCCTATGAGGAATAAAATCGATGATCGAACCTCTGATATAGTAATTGAGTGCAAAATGGATGAGCGGTGAATCAAATTTTGTTGGTAGTTGGATGTCGCCAGTGATAGCACAAGACCACACATGAGATGAAGATGAAGTTCGAAAAGGGGAATATTTTTCCCTAGGAACACTATTAAGGGGATAAATTCCTGTTGCTGACAAGAGGAATCTCCCTAGATCCTAAAAGGAAACTAGAAACAACAAGCAATCAAGCTAATTCCTTCCCTGAATCTATATTTTCTTGAATCATAAGCTAACAAGGTGAGAAATGGAAATTCATTCCTTATTACGACATGCTTGATGATGATCACTCTTTATGCTTTAGTGCAGCTCCCCCATGATTGAATATAGACATGCATACATGGACAACAACAAAGGATCAAAGGCATATGCAACATAAATGATTCAATAATTTAAACTAGTGATCAACAAGACTAGTAACAAACATCATTCCAATGGACACATATAAATAACATAAACCATCCATGAAATTGATAAATTAATCCATTAAACAATGAAGTGAGAAGAAATGCTTACTTGTATTAATTTCATAAACATAAAGGAGCTACAAAACCTGTGCATTGATGTTGTGAAACTCCTACCATTGATCCCAATCCTCTCCAAGAATGATAAGCTCTCCAACCTAATTACTGCAGCATAAACTTACTCTCAACATCCTCTCTTAATTGCCCCACCTATGGCTTGATAAATAGGCCAAAATGAAGTAGTTTGATATCCTTAGTCCAAGGATGAGATCCACTAAAAGAGGGATGAGGGCTCCTTGAATAATGGGAATTAGTTCCCTCAAAAATGAGGTTAGGCTTGAATAAACATGAGTTTGAGGCTTTCTGTTGGGAACGATTCGACCAACAATGCTTCTATATCCCACTTTTAATTTTTAATTTTTATTGATTGACCTATGCAATTTTTGTTCAAAAACATAGCACTATTCTGCGTAGTTTTATAGTGGAAGAAACTGCACATGTGTAGTTTTTGTTCACAAAAACTGCTCAGTTACTTAAAAGTAGGGTTTTGTACTAAGAGATCTAGAAATTCCAATTTATTCAAGGTATATAAGTTTTTGACTTGCAAGGGAGTGATTCATGACTCTTGGATGGATGGTGAGAGATCCAATTTTGATGATTATTTTTCATGGTGACAAAATGAAGTGCAACGGATTGCCCCCTAAAGTGCAAAGTCAGAAAATTTTGAGGACTAAATTACTTTATCATATCAAGGATTGAATCAGATATCATGGTTGCAAACCTACAACAATCAATCAAGGATTACAATGCAATATAACAATCATCACTGAGGTAGGTATTCCCATACTCAGAACATAAGTATCTTAAATCACAATATGGAAATACATAATGTCAAAGTATATATAGGATGGATGTAGCCATCAAACACAAAACTCTTTGTATAATAATGAATACAAAACTCCTCGCAACCTGGATGGATGAAACTGGATTCAAGGTATTGATCTCCACCTCCAAATCAATAGTATGAATCTATCCATGTGAGTAAATGTCTTGAAGTCGAACATGGCAGAAACCACTTGATTATCGATTAATGATGTGAATCGCTAACAAGCACAAGAGAAACCACTAATAATGGCAATGGTTCTAAAGGTACTTTCAGTACAATCCATGAAGTTTGAATAGATGATTTGATGTCGAACACTCATAGAATCATTTCATCATAGGTCAATGATGAGAACCTATCGTCGAAGGCGAGAACCCTGCCATTAAGGCATGTAGGCTTCAAGGTACTGAAGAGTTCTAGATCAACTTCCTAGATAATGAATTGAAATCGATAGGAAGCGACCTGTCACAAGAAATCCTACGACATGAAACACAATGTCAAGTTTTGGAAAATAGTTTGCAAGGACTGACTCAGGGATGGCCAAAGCGATTGAAGGCTAAAAATTGCAAGGTAATTTGAATTGAGGTTTAGACTTCTCTTGAGCATATTCGAAACACGAGAAAATGAATTTGCAGCATTTGACTCAATGATAATACCCAAAACCAACTAAATACTTCAATAAGATTTGCTTAACTATGAGAGAAATGGAATTCCCAACTTGAATAGATATGTGATGGAGTGTCATGTTCAAGAGCGACATACTGCTTGAAATACAAGAAACGAGCTTTTCTTCTCAATTTTCCCCCACCATTACTGGCAAGTACCTCTTTATATTTTACAAGATTGAGGAGGATAACATATGCTTGTCCTATAAGCTCATCCTTCGGATGAGTCCATCTTAGTATTTTTAACGAACCCTAAGAAGGAGTGGTTGTCTCGTCATGCTTAACGAGTCCAATAAAGGGGTAACTCAATGTCATTTTCTTTTAAGAGTTTGAAAAATACACAAAAAGGAAACCCATTCTCTTCTTTTACTGTAAAATTTTAACGAGCCCAAAGAAAGTGAAGCTCGGTGTTTTTCAATTTTACAGAGTTAGAAGAAAAACATAAGTAGACTCCATCAAGTTCTTTTTCGCAAATTCTAGTCCCTCAGGTCCGAAAAAGGATAAAATAATACAAGAGAACTTTATTGACCATGTTTGATCAACATATACCTTTTTCATAAATAGTCCTAACTCAGTCCGTAAAAGGGGTAAACTTATACTGAGTGGATGGTTGTTCATTTACTTTTATGAGTTCGAACAAACAAGTACTCGACAATCTTTTCATTTTTTAAGAGTCTAAAAAAGGGCTTAAAAGAGGACTTTATGGTTTCTCTTTTTCGTAAGTTTTAACGAGTTCAAAAAAGTGATAAAAATATACTCATCTTACAAACTTTCCATTTAATTAAAAAGCAAGAAAAGACATAAAGAACTTGACATTTTCATGTATGTTTTACGAGCATGAAAAGATAACAAAAGAAGCTCGGTATTTTCATGAGTTTAACGAGTCTTGAAAATAATAACTGAAATGGACTCGATATAGGTTTCATTTTTACACAAGCTTGAAACATAGGAAAATTTTGTTTGAGACTGGTTTCATTTTTACACAAGCTTGAAACAAAGAAAACTATGCTTGAGATAAGTTATCATGCCCCAAGCATAATGACTACAAGGGCACATGCCCCCCGAACTTCATTTTATTCACCTGAGTAGACTACAAGTTACTAATATGAGAATGAAATGAAAGCTTTGTTAACGAGATCAGAAAGACTCAACTTAACATTTATGAGATCTAATTAAAGACTCAACTCAAATAGGGGAGGATTTATTTTATTTTTTAACGAGCTTGACACAAGAAAAGAACTATGCTTATGGAAATTTGTTTCATTTTTTAACGAGGTTGACATAGTAAAAGAACTATCCCCATGAGACCTATTTCATTTTTAAACGAGGTTAACATAGGAAAATAATCATCCTCGTGAGGCCCTGTTTCATTTTTTAATGAGGTTGACACAGTAAAAGAACCATCCTCATAAAGATTTGTTTCATTTTTTCACGAAGTTGACACAGTAAAATAACCATCCTCATAAAGAGTTGTTTCAGTTTTTAACGAGGTTGACACAGTAAAAGAACTATCCTCATAAAGAGTTGTTTCATTTTTTAACAAGGTTGACACAGTAAAATAACTATCCTCATGAAGATTTGTTTCATTTTTTAACAAGGTTGACACAGTAAAAGAATTGTCCTCATGAAAGAAAATTGGGAAAAAGACTACAATTCTCGTTAATGGGGTTTCCTTGGTCGGTAACTTCCGGATGGGTAGCCATTAGATTCAATCCAAATAAGTTTTATTATTAAAATTAAATAATATTCACAAGCCACACCTAAGGTCTTGTAAAACATAAAAAAAAACAAGGTAACACACGCTAAAAAAAAAATCTAGGGATTTTAACCATACAAATTCACCTTTCACAGAGATCAATATTTAATAGTTGTTGATGAAATCCAATGTCGCAGAGATGAAAGTGAAATTTTTTATAGATATGAGAGTTTGGAACTAGTTACCCTGGCAACCTGCTTAATGAAATAGTCTGGTGCAAATAACTTTGCTATAAACCATATCGAGAAAAGATTACGCTCCAAAAATTCCAAGTGAGTCTAGTCAACATTTGTTCTAGGTACAACAGACCTTCCCTCTATCGTCACCTTAGGTAGAGCCCTAGGATTATAGTCACTAAGTTCACCAAACATAAAAAATTTACCTGGGGGATAGTCGCAAATTGGACTTACACGCAAGAGTAGAGTAACAAGCTCAATCCCCTTGAAGGCTCCTCCACATGATCAATTGGAGGTTTGCTTTCAAGTGACCCCAAGTACCTTTCGGTACCATTGTAATATGTGTAAATCACTATATCTAGGCCGATGAAGTGGGTACGATCACTTCACTAGATTCGACATGATCATGTGCTTAACTCATGTATAAGAAGAGCTTCCTAGAGAAAAACTGAAATAATTGGATTTTCTCTCCCTAACTCAAGATTTCATTGTTCATTTGTAGCTTTGGAAAGTTTACTTCCTTCCCTATTCCAAAGCTCTACACTTAAGCCACTGTAGGTGGCAAGAGCCCTAAAAAATGTAAAATTCTAGATGAACTTTAATTAATGTTGTGTTATTAAGTTGTTATTTACTCAAAGGGTAAATGGACTTGAAATTGATGGTATTATGACTTGACTCAAAACTCTAATACATCAAATCTAAAATTTGTAATATTTTCATTTCGATGAATTCTAGCTAGAGTAAGTATAGAGGTTCTTCTTTAAAATATTAAATCCAAAATGTACCACTTCTAATTTTCAATACAATTCAAAGCTCTAAGTTGCAAAACATGCAATGGAATCTATGCACAATTTGCGTGAAAACTATGCAAATGTAACCTATGCACAATTTCAGTGAAAATTATGCAAATGCAATCTATGCACAATTTCAGTGAACACTATGCAAATATAATCTATGCACAATATATGTTCATGAAATGAGAATTATAAGCATGCAAATGTAATCTATGCAAGAGAATTCTTCAAAACAAACAAAAGATGATTCCAAAGCAGTGAAAGAACAACAAGACTATTTCCCTTCATTAATACAACTAAAGAACTAGTCAAGTGTAAATAAAGGAAATCGGGTGAAAATTCCAAAGTTCAAAAATAATGACACTCAAAAGTGGTTAACACTCAAACATAATTCAACCAAAAATATGAAAGAAAAAACCATGCAGAAATTGTTAAGAAAAGAAATCCTTAAAATGAAAATGCTTGAATGAATGTTATGAAATCAACGTTTAAAGTGTAATTCTGATTAAAATTCATTACTGGAATAAAAATGACTCCTATTTTCAATGCAGCACAAGAAGCACATCTCATCAAAACACTAATTCTTGAGAAACCCTACCTCTCAATCCTTGAAAATGGAAAAATCTCAAGAAAACTCCTTCACAAAACCCAATTAAACACACGGAGACTGACTGGAGTCATAGACAAATGTAATGAAATCTTAAAAAGAAAACAAATCATATTTTAATGAGAGGAAAATCTATTTTTCAAAAATTCTCAGAGTATGCACAGGTAGGCAGTATTGTACAATGCACATGCGCACTGTGGCTAAAGCTAATCTACGCAGATCTATGCTTTGTTTCTAAACAGAAACCACATGGGTCAAGAAACTTAAAGAAAAAATAAAATAAAATAAAAGTATCTAAACAAATCACAAAATCTGAAATATCATTAAATTGTCAAGACTCAGATAAAGCTATCAAAACAGGTTCGAGAATCAAAAACAAAGAGATGGAAGAGAACAAGGCGTTCCCCAGTGGAGTAACCAATTTGTTAGGTAGATCAATTCCTCTTGTTGGCAAGATCAATTTCCCTAGATCCTAAAAGGAAACTAGAAACAAACAAACAATCAAGCTAATTCCTTCCCTGAATCTATCTTTTCTTGAATCATAAGCTAACAAGGTGAGAAATGGAAATTCATACCTTATTATGACATGCTTGATGAAGATCCCTCTTTATGCTTTAGTGCAGCTCCCCCATGCTTGAATCTAAACTTGCACACATGGAAACAACAAAGGATCAAAGGCATATGCATCATAAATGATTCAATAATTCAAACTAGTGATCAACAAGACTAGTAACAAACATCATTCCAATGGACAAATATAAATAACATAAACCATCCATGAAATTGATCAATTAATCCATTAAAAAATGAAGTGAGAAGAAATGCTTTCTTGTATTAACTTTAGAAACATGAAGGAGCTACAAACCTGTGCCTTGATGTTGTGAAGCTCCTCCCATTGATCTCAATCCTCCAAGAATGATAAGCTCTCCAACCTGATTGTTGAAAATAGCAACAAGAAATGCTAAAAATAGCACTGCTATAAATAGCATTTTGGGTACCAGTGTTGGATTGAGCAACATGGAATGAAAAATGGAAGTGCTAAAAATAGCATTCTATTTTTACCAGTTCGGGATGGATTCCTATTTTTAGTCAGTCCCTGGACTAAAATAGGAAGTAAAATTTGAATTTGAACTTAACAGTTGTTTGAAAATAAAATAATTAATTCACCATGAGCTAATTAGTTTTGAAAATCAAACATGAAGTCTATGTGAGGACATGCAACAATTTCTCTATTAATTGAGGAATTTATCCATCAGTTAAAGAGATAAGGATGAGTTCTAATTTGAGTTGTAATTAGTTGACTTAGTTAACTTAGTCAAGTCCAGTTAGATTGATTTAAACAATTTGTTTAAATTAATGTGAGTTTAGTTAGTTAATGCATGCTTGCATATAACTGTTGCACTTGAGATAACTAGATATTCTCTTATGAATAACTCACGCATGTCAGTTCAGATAGAGACCCGGTTGAGATCAAAGGAGGGACAATGTATTATTAGTTAGATGGATTTTTCCTATAAAAGAAACTCATCCATGGAGAAGGATTTATCTCCTTCAATATTGCACAGTTGGATCAGAGGTTAGTGAGTGTGTGAAGAGGCCAATTCACATAAGTGGCTGCACTGGACCCCAAGGAAAATTGCGCAAATAAATAGGAGGCTTGGAGGGCATAGGAGAAGGTTTGAGAGAGGCCTTTGACTGTCTATGAGCAGCAGAGGGATTGCAGAGAGAGCAAGATAGCTTGTGAGCTGATTCTTTTTGTAATCCATACTATATTTCCACTTGTATGATAATACAGAGATTGGGGTTTTAGGCTGAGGCTTTCCCCTGGTTATTTCTTCTATGTTATGTGTGATTGATTTCTTCTTATTAGTTATATGTGTTCTCTTGATCTTGCTCAATTGAATTAAGCTTCCGCAAAGTGTTGTAGAAGTAGATCTTGTATTTTACTTTAGTCTATTGCATAATATGTTGATCTATAGTGGGAATTTCTACATGGTATCAGAGCAAAGGTGATCTTTAAAGAAAAGTATACAAGAAGGGAGAAGTTTGAAGTTTGTGATTCCTGAATATAGAAATCGAGTTCTTATCACATCTCTATTTCACCTATGGCATTCAATGGTTTAAGACTCGAATATGCGCTTGATGGCAGTTCAAATTATATAGCCTCGAAGGATCACATGGAAGCAGTACTAGAGGATAATGGTCTAAAGGACTTCATTGATCAAGAAATCCCCAAGCCGACTAGTGCTATTGAATTGGCTTAATGGAAGAAATGTGTGGCTAGAGCAAGGAGAATCCTTCTGGAGGGAGTTCGAGATCACATAGTCTCGAGTCTCCATGGGAAGGAGACACTGTTCTCAATGCAGAAAACATTGAAATATCTATATCAGAATAACAACGATCAAAGGAAGCTGATGCTGAAAGACAAGCTTCAGAAGATCAAGTGTGAAAAGGGTGACACCATCTCTACGTATCTGAACAAGCTCACCACATGCAGGGATGAGCTTGGAAGTGTAGGGATTGCGATAGTTGATGATGACATGGTGAGTCTTGCACTCCTCGGTCTTCCTAAGAGCTGGCATAGCTACTAGGACTCAGTTAATGGAAGAGAGAAACTGCCAGATTGGGAATGACTTTGGTCATATTTGATGCAATAGGATATAAGAAGAAGTACTAGAGATGGTTCTTCACCCATGGAGGATGAAGAAAATTGTGCCTTAGCGAGTAAGGCAAAGAAGATGAAGGAGAAGGTTTCTCATTCCCAATCCAATTCTTCCCAAGGTGGGAAGAAGTTTGACAAATTGAAAGTGTGATGCTTTCGTTGTCATGAGGGGGGCCATTTTGCTACAAATTGTCCACTGAGGAAATCCAAGAAGGGATCCGTGGAAGGATCAGAAGGTGAGGCACTGGCCTCAGTTTGAGTTGGATTTCACACTATTTGCATGCATGGTTTCATCCATGGTGGGAAGTGGTTGGTTTCTTGACAGTGGAGCTTCTTTCCACATGACGAGCGACAAGAGTTTGTTCAATACTTTGGAGGAGAAAGATCTCCAAATACTCATAGCGATGGGTAATGATGAAAAGTATAGTGTCTCAGGTGTAGACATGGTTATTTTTCAGAGGGAGCATGGAGCTCGCATTACCTTGACTGATGTCAAGTATGTACCAGGACCGAAGATAAATTTGGTGTCGATCGCGATGCTGGAATACAGAGGCTATGATGTAGTCTTCAGTAGGGGAAAGGTTTTCCTTAAACACATCATCACTAGACAGGTGAAGCGAATTGGTTCACGAGTCAAGAACATGTATGCTCTTGAGGTTCAAGATGCATGCAAAGTCTTGAGGAGCAAGGCAACTAATGGAGACTTGGTGGTTGAGAGGGAGAGTACATTACCTCTCAACATGTAGCACCAAACAAAGTCTCAGACAATTGTGGAGGAGCCACGATTGGTGAAGCAGCTTCAGGAGGTTGTAGAGCAACCACAACCAGAGAAGTTAAGGGGAGATCAAGTAGAGACATCTACTCATGCAGAGACCTCCAGTAGGGGGGAATCTCAAGCTAGGTGGGAAGAGGGATCACATGCATCCATACCTCTAGGTAGGAGGTGGGGCGATGTGGAGTGATCATCCCAAGAAGGCTAGAATAGGGGGAGGATCCTTGAGGTACCCAACTTCTTTGATTCGACTTTGCTACAGGAACCCCGATGAGGAGTAGCAAGACTGGCTGAGTGGGTAGAGGCAGATGTGGGTGGAGTGGTAGAGAGAGCTAAAGTCTAGGAGTCCCGAGATAGTGTAGAGCTAGCAAGCTGCAACAATGCGAGAGGCACGGGAGTGCTGCACCAGTGCAGGATGACACAAAGAGGTGTGCAACGATGCGAGATGCATGGAGTGTTGAAACAGCTTAGAGGCCAAAGAGGGATCACTTGTCAGCAGTAGGTAGAGATTTAGCATCAGAGTATGTTTCTAGCTCAACAGAGAGGTCAGTGGGGAGTTTTTTTGTTTCTAGAGTTGTTGGAGCAACCACACTTGGTAGAAGTGTTGCATGCAGAACATTCCAAAGGTACGGGATCGGGTTTGATTTGAATACTTTTCTTGTTGAGAGGGAGTGTTGAAAATAGCAACAGGAAATGCTAAAAATAGCACTGCTATAAATAGCAATTTAGGTACCAGTGTTGGATTGAGCAATAGGGAATAAAAAATGGAAGTGCTAAAAATAGCATTCTATTTTTAGTAGTTCGGGATGGATTCCTATTTTAAGTCAGTCCCTAGACTAATATAGGAAGTAAAATTCGAATTTGAACTTAACAGTTGTTTGAAGATAAATAAATTAATTCACCATGAGTTAATTAGTTGTGAAAAATCAAACATGAAGTCTATGTGAGGACATGCAACAGTTTCTCTATTAATTGAGGAATTTATCCATCAATTAAAGAGATAAGGATGAGTTCTAATTTGAGTTGCAATTAATTAACTTAGTTAACTAAGTCAAGTCCAGTTAGATTGATTTAAACAATTTGTTTAAATTAATGCGAGTTCAATTAGTTAATGCATGCTTGCATATAATTGCTGCACTTGAGATAACTGAATATTCTCTCATGAATAACTCATGCATGACAGTTCAGACAGAGACCCAGTTGAGGTTAAAGGAGGGACAATGTACTATCAGTTGGATGGATTTTTCCTATAAAGGAAACTCATCCATGGAGAAGGATTTATCTCCTTCAAGATTGCACAGTTGGATCAGAGGTTAGTGAGTGTGTGAAGAGGCCAATTCACACAAGTGGCTGCACTGGACCCCAAGGAAAATTGTACAAAGAAATGGGAGGCTTGGAGGGCAGAGGAGAAGGTTTGAGAGAGGCCTTTGACTGTCTATGAGCAGCATAGGGATTGTAGAGAGAGCATAATAGCTTGTGAGCTGATTCTTTTTGTAATCCAAACTATATTTCCACTTGTATGATAATATAGAGATTGGGGTTTTAGGCTGAGGCTTTCCCTTGGTTATTTATTTTGTGTTATGTGTGATTGATTTCTTTTTATCAGTTATATGTGTTCTCTTGATCTTGCTCAATTCGATTAAGCTTTTGCAAAGTGTTGTAAAAGTAGATCTTGTATTTTGCTTTAGTCTATTGCATAATCTGTTGATCTACAATGGGAATTTATACATTGATTACTCCAGCATAAAATTACTCTCAACAGCCTCTCTCAATTCCCCCACCTATGGCTTGATAAATAGGCCAAAAGGAAGTAGTTTTATATCCTTAGTTCAAGGATGAGATCCACCAAAAGAGGGATGAGGGCTCCTTGAAGAATGGGAATTATTTCCCTCAAAAATGAGGTTAGGCTCAAATAAACATGAGTTTGAGGCTTTGTGTTGGGAATGATTCGCCCAACAATGCTTCTAGATCTCACTTTTTATTGATTGACCTACACAATTTTTGTTTAGAAACATAACGTAGTTCTACGCAGTTTTACAGTGGAAGAAATTGACAGTGGAAGAAACTGCACATGTGCGGTTTTATTTAGAAAAACTGCACATATGCTCAAAAGCATGGTTTTGTACTAAGAGATCCAAAAATTCCACTTTATTCAAGGTATATAAGTTGTTGACTTGCAAGGGAGTGCTTCATGACACTTGGATGGATGGTGAGATATCCAATTTTGATGATTATTTGCCATGGTGACAAAATGAAGTGTAACAAGAACTAGACTACCTAATAAACAAGGCATGATAAAGACCTAGAGCAGAGTACCAAAGTGAATTTCCTTGTCATGCCCTAGAATAAAAGTTGAACTAAGGGGGTAGTGCAACAAGACAAATCTTGCGAGTGAGCAACAGATGTCAAAATGAAGGAGCTCTCGTCATGTGATACATCTCCCATGCACGTTGCATGTGCTTTACAGACCACTGTTGGGGTATGCTGCCACGTACTAGGCATGTGGCTTGGGGGTTGGTGATACCCCTTGCCCACCCTATCCAAGCATGTCACTTTATTTGGGGATATAATGTTATTTATTATCATTAATTAAAAATAAGTGATAAACAACAAATCTAAAAGTAATAATAAATATAATACTTTTTAACCAAATGATAATTATTATATATTTTAAAAATGATTTGATTAAAAAAAAAAATTGATTGATAAACCAAAATTTTATTTTAAATATTAATACATATTCAAAAAATTTCTAAAATATTTATAACTTATAATTAACATGTTACTTAATTTATAAATATACAATATGTTTTTATTATTTTTTTAATTTTTAAAGTTTTATAATAAATAATTAAGCCATTAAATTATGATAATCATTATTTAAAAATAATAATTCTCAAATCAGTATATATTTTAAAATAAGTAATTTTCTATTTTTATTTATTATGATTTTTTTAGTTGTATAATTATTTTATTATAAATAGTATATAGTATTCATTTAATTAAAAACATTAAATAATAATGAAAAGAAAAATCATAACATTTAAGGAAACTTTATTTCTATTTATTTTATAAATATTTTGGCTAACATTTAAATTAAATAAATTAAAAATTAAAAAAATTATAATCAATTTAAAAAAACGTATCAATTACTTAGTTAAAAACATTTCAAAAACCTAATACACAATAACGCAATTATCATCTTGTAATTAATTATACTTTATTTTATTATTGAAATTCCATACAAATATTAGTATCAAAACATTTTTCATATGTTATTTTTCTTATTACTTGATTCCTTAAAGGTTGCACTCTTCCTATAAAATATACCATAAAATGCCACCCAATGCCATACAAATTTTGAAATATATATTCTATGTTATTTTTCTTATTACTTGATTCTTTAATGCTTTCACTCTTTCCTATAAAAGATATCATAAATCGCCACCCAATGCCATACAAATTTTGAAATATATATTCTATTTTTATACGAAGTGGTAAAGGAGGGTCTATTCACATAGTTTGTATCCACTCATAAAGTTGTTCATAGTACATTGTTACTATTTTCACCCTCAATCTTTGGAGTTAATTATTGCTCCAATAATTTTGTTGGCATGGAAAGGATAAGCACGAAGGCTATCGACGACTCCATGAGTGTGTTGTGCTTTGTTGGTTTCATTTCTTGGAGTTAATGTGGGAAACTATTGCGTGGAAAACAATGACAATTATCCTTCGAGCCAACGATGGAAAAATAAAAATGTCTAACTTTATGTGACAAGGGTTGCGAATGGCTAATTGGACCATCAATATAGAATGCATTTTTGTCCTCCCTAATGAAAAGTATACTTGGTTTGTTGGTGGGTTACCACTATATAATGGTTTTAAGGGTTCTTAGTTGATACCAGTTCTCTAAGCCTCTCTTCCTAGAAAATTAATGTCCAATGAATTGCATACGTCGTTGTTAAATGCAAGGCAACATGACAATGGTTGTGAATGGCTACCTGGCCCATTAATCGAGAATGCCATTTTGTTTCCCCCCAATGAAAGGTATACTTGGCTTGCTGGGTGGGTTACCAACTATAATGGCTTTAAGGGTTCCCCATTGATACCACTTCTCTAAGTCTTTCTTCCTAGTGTAAGGAGGTTAGTGTGTTGAATAAGTAAATGAACTGAGCATGTGTTGGATGATTCCCATTTGGTAATATCATGTCTGACGAGCATTGTCCCATCGCATTCCTGAATGCACAGGTAAGTAATCCCTCCCTCAAAGACAAGTACTAAATAAATTGCATCTCGTAACACCCCACTCCACTGTTGTAAATATTCAATTAAACAATGTGCAATAACGAATATAAGTGTTGCAAAGTTCCATGGTACAGGTCCCATGAAATTGTGAATCCTTCCCTGCCTATGCAAGTGAAATATTAAATCCAATATGAAAGGACAAGTAAATAAGTAATGGCCCCACTGGGTGACTCATCTTGTCTGAAGAGCAAGTAAAGTATTTCCTCGCCCAATGCCAAAGCAAGTAGTAAATTCCACAACGCCTAGTCAATAAGTAATAGCACATTGCCCATTCAAAAACCTAATTAATAGCATCATTGTTCCTTCCATCCCACCACTAGGTATTGAAACTTTGTTGTCATGTGAGTATTTTCCTTATAAGTACGTATGAGATATTTTAGAAGTATGATTAATTTTAGGAGAATACATACCAGTGCTCACGACTCCATAAGTCGAACAACCAACAGATGCAGAACCACGTTGTTTTAAGCTGCATAATATCAACACTACCCTCCATGGTTGTTTTTATAATCAATGGCCTAGCACTGCTCCACACTTCAATGGAGATATCAATGATAGGTTTCAACATGTTTTTGATGCAGATCTCCAAAACAAGTTTCAACACAGGTCCACATTGTAGTAAATTACAACGGGCACACTATGATTTTATACAAAATAATTTGCTCCACTGTATGCAATGGTGAATGTTGTTATGCAACCAGCTCATAAATAGATAGATCAACAACTTAAAAATTATCCTCTTCAAGGGTGAAACCTCCTTTACATTACATAAATGAACAATTCTTAGATGATACAAATGACAAGATCTCCTTTGTATATATAGGGGTCTAAGGAGTCACAATATAATCAGAGCCTACATAACAATAATAATGTAAGGGCACAACAATGACAATAGTGAGCTTCTATGGGCTACAACAATAACAATATGGGGGCTACATGGGCACAACAATAACAATAAGGGGGATACACTAGTATTATAGGGACCTAACATGCCCCTCTCCTTCAAAAAATTGTTTTCCTTAATGCTTGAGTAGTTATGGATGCTTCTATAAAATTGTCATCCTCCCATGTGGAATCTTCAACGGGTAAGTTCTTCCACTTAATGAGATACTCTAAAATTGATCGATTCGGTAGTTGTCGGGTTCTTGTTTCCGTGACTGCTTCAGGATAAAATATGGTTTTCCCTTCTTTTTCAAGTTTTGACAACACTGTTTGAACTGGAATCTTGTCACCTATAACCTTCTTTAAGCATGAAACATGGAAAACTAGGTGTACTTGGGAAGATGCAAGCAGCTCCAATTTGTATGCCATAGTAAAAATCTTTTCCAACACCTTGTAAGGACTATAGTATTTGGGTGCTAATTTATCATCCTTCTTAGTTTGCTTGAGAGACATTTGTTTGTATGGTTGTAGCCATAAAAATACACAGTCACCTACATCAATACTTCTTTCACTGCGATGTTGATTTGTCTATTGTTTCATTTGATTCTGCGCCAGAGTGAGGTTATCCTTTAAGAGTTGGAGAACTTGTTGTTGATTCTTGATGTGATCGTCCACTGCTTGAACCATTGAATTTTCTCTTAAAGATGATGTGATGGATGGTGGATGATATCCATAAAGTTCCATAAATGGGGTCATTTTTGCTGCAGTATGGAAGGACGTGTTATACCACCACTGAGATAGAGGTAACCACTTGACCCATTGTGTATGTTTGTCAGATACAAAGAAATGAAGATATCCTTCCAAACATCTGTTCACTATCTCAGTTTTCCCATCATATTGAGGATGATAAGATGAGCTATGAGCTAATTGAGTACCAAGACAAGAAAATAATTCCATCCAAAATTTTCCAATAAAAACGAGATCTCTGTCACTTACTATAATCTTTGGATTTCCATGAAGCTTTTGAATTGTTTCCATAAATGCAATAGCGACTATGCTGGCTTTAAAAGGATGAGATAATGCACAAAAGTATGCATACTTGGTAAGTCTATCAACTACCACCATGATGACACTCTTTGCTTTAGACTTGGGTAAACCTATGATAAAATCCATTGATACCTCTTCCCAACGCTGACATGGAATGGCTAAAGGTTGTAGCAGACCTGGGGTATTAACTGTCTCAACTTTATTTTGTTGAGAAACCACAAATTTTTGAATATTAGATTTAAGTCCATCCCAAAAAAATTCCCTCTTGACCATATGGTAAGATTTTAAAAATCTTGAGTGCCCTCCTAAGGGAGAGGTGCGCAATTCCAAAAGAATCTTTTGTTTGAGTTGGGAATTCTTACAAAGATATAAGTGAACTTTTTACCATAATGAATAATTTTTCCAGCTAGATGTATCATATGTACTTGGATCTTGCTACAACTTTTGAATGAGTGACCACACCTCTTCATCATTCATCCATTCATCCTTTGCTTCGGTTATCCACTCAAGTTAGATAATAGAAATGGCACAAAGCAATGCTTCCACATCCTCATCCTTTCTTGAGAGTGCATCTGCAACAACATTTTGCTTCCCTATTTTGTAGATGATTTCAAATTAATAACCCAACATCTTTGTCAACCATTTTTGCTACTCTTTTGAAGACAATCTTTGTTCCAAAAGGTATTTAAGACTATCACGATATGTGTTTACCTTGAAGTACCTTCCCATTAAGTAAGGTCGATATTGCTTTAGAGCATGTAGTATCGTCAACGTTTCCTTCTCATAAATAGGTTTGTGTAAATAATTTCCTTTTATTGGACGAATTTTAAAAGCAATGGGTCTTCCTTCTTGCATTAAAACAACACTGGTTTCATTTCCTAAAGCATCACATTCCACAATAAAAGTTTTTTTGAAGTCTGGCATACCTAAGACCAGTGTTTACCACATTGCCTCTTTAAGATGTTCAAAGGCCTCTGCTGCTTCTGGAGTCCATGAAAATACAACTTTCTTTAGTAATGATGTTATAGATACCGTTACTCTCCCATTATTCTTAACAAATTTACGATAATACCCTGTCAACCTGAGAAATCCTCAAAGATGCTTTATGATTTGTGGGGATTTTCCATTCCTTAATGGTTGTAATTTTGTTAGGGTATACCTTAACACCCACATGAGATACAATATGACTCAAATATTCCACCTCTTGTACTCCAAAGAAACATTTGGAGGTTTTTTCATATAATTGTTTTTATGCCAATAGTTTGAGCACCATGTCAACATGTTGAACATGATCCTTCCAAGACTTGTTGTAGATAAGTATATCATCAAAAAATACTAACACAAATTTTCTAAGGAAGGGTTTGAAAATGGAATTCATCAAACCTTGAAAAGTGGAAGGTGCATTAGTAAGGCCAAAAGGCATGACCAAAAAATCATAATGACCCCCATGAGTTCTGAATGTTCTTCTCAGAATGTCTTCAGTCTTCATTCTAATTTGATGATATCCTAAATGAAGATCTACCTTGGTGAAGTAAATTGCTCAATGTAATTCATCAATGACAGGAATAGGAAATTTATCTTTAATAGTGAGCTTGTTGAGCTCCCTATAATCTGGACACATACGCCATGATCCATCCTTCTTGTGCACCAATACTACTGGAGCAGAGAAACAACTTTGACTAGATTGAATTATACCATCCTCTAGCATTTCTGCATCCATATGTTCAATTTCTCCCTTTTGGGCATAAGGATATATGTAAGGTTTGATGTTTGGAGGAACACTTACTCGAATCAAGTGAATTGCATGATCCTAATCATGAATAGGTGGGAGTCCTTTGGGAGTCTCAAAGGCCTTGGAATGAGTGTCCAAGACTTTTTGGAGATCTGGAGAAATAGATGATTTCGATGTTTGAACCCCTAGTGAGCATAGTTGTGCAATTACGCCTAATTATTATTTCTTCAAAATATTTGTCATTCCATTGGAACTGATTATATTTCCTGGTTTCTCTGCGAGACCCCTTAATTCAAATTCCTTTCCTTCCCAAAAATAATCAATAAAAGTTCCTGAAAATTGAAATCTATTGTCCCCAAAGATTGTAACCATTCAACTCCTAATACAACATCATCACCACCCATTCGAATGGAAAGCATTGGACTATTCAAGAAATATTCTCCCATGGTTAGCTTGATATTATGGCACTTTCCAAAGAAATTTATAGTTCCTCCATTTGCAACCATCACTTGACTCTCTGGTACTGGATATAGGAAACAATTCAATTCCCTAGTTATCTTACAATGGATAAAATTATGGGTACTACCTGAATCAATCAACACTATTACCTTTTTCTTCTTAATATATCCTTCTATATTGAGAGTTTGAATAGTGGTAATTCTTGCTAATGCATTACAAGATATGGTTGGATTCTTTCCTTCTTTCTCTAAGGTTGGTTCCTAGTGTATATCCTCCTCTTTTTATGTTTCTTGTTCCTTTTCTTCCTCCCCTTCACAATCTATGTAGAATAATTTCTTCTCAACACACTTATGACCTTTAGTGTATTTGCTATCACAACTGTAACAAAGCCCTTTTTATCTTTTTTCCTCCAATTGCTGTGGTGTCAACCATGTAGGTTGTGGAAGACTAGGAGCAGCAACACTTCCATATCTATAGTTGTGAGTGGTAGACTTCCTTGTTGCCATAATTTTGCTTTCAACTTTTCTTGCCACCTTGAATGCCTTCTCTAATGAATCAGGTTCCCAAAGGTGAACCTCATGTTGGATGTTATCTTTTAAAGTCCCTATGAATACATCAATCCTATGCTCCTCTGGAATATTGTTTACCCTAATATTCAATTTTTGGAAGTCTTCAATGTGCTCTGCCATTGAACCCTTTTGCTTGAGATTTATCAATTGGCTAAAGAAGGTGTTTCTTTTTGTATCTTCATGATGTGTTATCATTTCCTCCGTAAAAATTGACCAGGTGACAAGTGGTTTATGAGAACAAAACCATCTATACCATACAAATTGATTGGGTTCTAAATATAAAGGTGTGATACGTACCTTTTGTGAGGCTTGCACATCATGTAGATCAAAATATTGCTCCATATGTAGTATCCAGGTTACTGGATCCTTACCATCAAACTTCTGCATGTCTACCTTTGGAATTTGGTGGTTCTTAAACCACACATTGGAGTCTCTAAAATCATAATTGATATTCCTTTTGACTTCATCATGATTTTCATGGATTGGATTGTCACCATTGGGACGCCTTTCTTGTAGCAACTTTGCCAAACCTTCCTTCAACCCCTCTATCTTGACATTCATAATTGCTTCCATGTCTGCTTTTAAACCATCATCCAAAACTACCATGTACCTTTTTATACCATCTATCTTAGCTTATGTTACTTTTTGTGACAACAAAATTTGTTAAACTTGGTCGCGTAATTTTGATATTTCATGTTGAATTTCTTCATCTTCTTCATGCGTCATAGTAGAGCTTTCAGGTTGCTTACTAGGTGTTTCAATTTTCTTTCTTCGAGTCATCAATCAATGATATTTATGCTTCACTATTCCCTTTGAATCACTTCAAACAAATTTTTCAAACAAAACTTATGCAATTTTTAAAAAATACATATGTTTTTCTTTCTTTGTAGGAGCTCAATATTGAATATATTGTATATCTGTAATTTCTTATCTCCAAGGTCTAAAATTTAATCCTGTGGTAGCCCTATGATCCCTCTTTCTAACCCCACAAGTATGATTGAGATTGGATTCTTCAAGAAATAGTTATGCCCAATCTCCCACAATGACCTAATTATAGACTGGTTTCGTAGAGTGAACTTGTACGGAGTGCCACATGTCATTTTTCAACCTTAGGCCCTTAAAATGATACCAAAAGAACTACAATCAATCCCCTTTCTGTCGCTTTTTAGGAAATTTAAATATGATGCTCAGAGAGAAAGTTATGATGATTTTCCCAATGTCACCTGTTTGAGATGGAATTATGGAGCCTGCAAAAACCCTAAATTCCTCAGATTATATATCCAAAAATATAGTGAGACAAGACCTGAAATTAGCACACGAGGTTCACAAATATTTAGGCTCCATGTGGTTTCAATTTAATCTTCTAAAGCTTGTTATAAAAAAAAAAAGGTATAGTGAAAATTCCACAATGACCTATTTGAAGTAGCGAAACCCTAGAATCCAAAACTCTGATACCAAATGTTATGCAACCAACTCACAAATAGATAGATCAACGACTTAAAAATTATCCTCTTTGAGGGGGAAAACTCCTTTACATTACATAAATTAACAATTCTTGTATGACACAGATGACAATACTTCCTTTGTATATATAGGGGTCTAAGGGGTCACAATATAATCAAAGTCTACATAACAATAATAATGTAAGGGCACAACAATAAAAATAGTGGGCTTCTATGGGGTACAACAATAACAATATGGGGGCTACATGGGCAAAAAAATAATAATAAGGGGGATACACTAGTATTATAGGGACCTAACAAATGCATTCACACATATCAATATGAAACACATACAAACCCACAATTGCAACGGATCAAAATGCAGAGCTTTCAACGCAAAGTTTGTAAGGCTTCCAACACAAAGATTCATAGGGGAATTATGGTGCTTCTCATGCCAAACAAGAATACATTATTGGAACATTGATACAACTTTGAAAAAAAATTCCAAAACAACATCCTCACCACCATCACCATCTTCAGCAAGTTAGCAGACCATCATATTGGACAAAAAACATTTCAATGCATTTACTTTCCTACCAAGGTGTAAGAAGCAGCTCTTGTTTTGCAAGAGTGTGAGGATGTGGGGGACTGTTCACCTGCACTGTGCAGTAGGAGACAAAGTAAGGACTCGTGTTGTAGCAGCAGCAGCTGCAGAGACTATTGTGGGAGAAGAGAAAGCAACAGAGCAAGAGCAACCATAAAATACAGTAGATATATGCATATCAATTTTAGAGACTGATACCTCACACTATAACCAATTTATCAATCTTTATATGTCTTTATTAATTTTCTAGATGTAATATAGTATGCTTTATATTGTATGGACATGATGTTAGGGATTCCTCTAAAAGTGAGGCCACGAGTCTTGTTGGGAGGATCCGAAGTGGCTAGGTATAAAAGTGTGTAGGGAACCTTCAGAGGTCCCCAACGATTTTTAAAGTTTTGATCCTCGTTATGAACTTTAATTTGTGCTCGATGCTCTGTAGCTCCGAGTGAAATCATTGAAACATTATTTTGACACAAGGATCATCTACCAACTTGGACTGCGGGTCTTTCCCCAAGTAAATCTCGTCGTTGGAATGCTTTGATAGAAGGTGCATTACAACCATGGTAATGATCGTGGTATTTTGGTCGGACAAAGTTTTGAGGAAAAAAATTGTTTGTTTTCGAGGAATTCACAGTATTCAATGTCTCCTTCTTTGGGAATAAGATTTCATGTGGAAGTGGGATGATTAAGCATGAACCCTGCATACCCATACTATCTAAATTCATTGTGGCATTGTGAGCGGAAGCAAACCAAATGAGTGTTGTAATGGATTCCCTCATATTGTCCACGCTCTTCATTTTGTACCATCCTCTCTTGTCGTACTTCTTGTCTCCGCGACCCACCTCCATGATCTCGTTCCACCATGCTTGAAGTGCTGCATCACTTTGTACAGTCTGGTTGATCTCGTAATATCAGGATGTGTAGTCAGAAACCCAGGATATTGGTTCATGTCTATTTAAGTAATGTTGGAACCAGTGCTATTAGTGCATGGCGTGAGTTTGAAAAGAATCCCACCTACCTTGCTCGGATGTGCAATTGAGAATCCCTTTCTGGGTGATCCATGAATTCTAGCTAGGCCTGCCCACAGACCTGTCCCCATGAAAGTAGACCACCTACCTTCCTTCCTTCCTTTGTTAAGCCTTCCTAAATAGGCCTCCTTTATTAAGCTCCCTTTGAATGCTCCCTTCCATTGGCCCCCATTGGTTAGGTCAAAGCTAGATTTCCCCCTCCCTCCTCATTTGGGTAGGTATAAATAAGAACTCATCAAGCACTTCTTACTTCTATTGACCCACCTCGACAGCCTTTTTCAGAGTCGTGGGCGAAAATGGTGGTGAATCACCCATGTATGGTTGTGAATGGTGCAGAAAACAACCTTGAATAGATAAATTACACAAAATATTTTGAATGTGTACAGATGTCACATTTAACAACGTGGACATATGTCACACATAGACGAAAAGGGTAGACAAAAGTTTGACGAAAGTTTGGCCTGACCATTTTTCAAGAAGGGAACACCTTTTGTGTAAATATATTTAAATTCTTATTTGATTTTATGTATTTAATTGTTATATGTTTTTGTTACTAAGTATCATCAAAATATTAAGATTTATGTTTTTTTCAATTTTTTTAAGGACATCTTCAAGGCTTAAATATTTTTCTTTGAGACTCATATGAACTTCAATGGATTCTCCCATGTCAAATAGTGGTTTGCTCATAATTCAACTTTCAAGATCATGTATATTCATTATGAGTTTTTAATAGTACTATTTGATCTCATTAATGTTCCAGCCACATTCATGTGCATAAATATGAACAATGTCTTAAATGAGTATTTGGACAAGTTTGTACTTGTTTTATTGATGGTAGAATTATATTTAGAATTAGAATAATAACATCAAGAAAACCTAAGAATGGTTTTGAAAATTTTAAGAAAATATCTATTGTATGCAAAGTTTAGCAAGTGTGATTTTTGTTACAAATAGATCCATTACTTGGGTCACATTGTCTCAAAAGTTAAGTATTTGCAGATCCAAAAATATCGAGGTAATAATGATTTGGCCTACTCCCAAAAATCTGATAGATGTGAGATCCTTTACAAGTTTTTCTAGGTATTATCGGAAGTTCTTGAGGAATTATTTAAACTTTCTTACCCAATAACTTCTTTGCGAAGGAAAGGAACAAAATTTGTGTAGTCTCAAATGTGAGGAAAGGATTTAGTAGTTGAGACATCTTCTTACCTATGAATTAATTCTAAAAATAGCATATACCCAAACAAAGATTTTATAGTGTGTACAAATGCATGTAAAGAAGGACTTGGCAGAGTCCTTGAGCAAGATAACCATGTGGTGAGTTATGAATCTTGAAACCTAGAAGAGCATGAAAGGTGTTAAATTATAGCAAGAAAAGGCTTCATTTGACTTGTGCCTTAGTCAAATGGAGAAATTCAAATTTCCACATCAGCAAGATGACTTGAGTTAAAGTTAGCAGGAGTGACATGGCCAAGTCACTTAGTTAATTTAGCCAATTCGAGTTTGTGGGCAACAAGTATAGTTGTGAATGAGTTGATTGCTAAGACCTAGAAATCTAGTAGAGTTATAGTTAGTGAAACTCATTTATCAGAGCTCTAATCATTAATAGAGTCAGTAGGAGTTCAGTTGAGTATTTGTAAATGTTGTTAACTCACTCATCTCTCACTTAACTAGTTAATTTACTAAAAATATCCCTACTCATGCATGGAATTTGAATTTCCTAGTTGAGTGGAGGAAAAAGGGATCAATGCAATCATTATTGTATACTAATGAGTGTACAGTGTTTGCATGTAGCAGGTGGGGATTTTCTCTTGGGAATTGTGCAAGAAAATAGGACCTTTTCCTATTCTTTAGGAGCTAATTTGCTTAGGAATTACACAAGGAAATAGGAGGAGCAGGAGGCCTAGATTTGGCTAAGTATTTGCCAGAGTAGACTCAAGAGCAGGAGACCAATATTGCCATGCGGGTTGAGGTTCATGGATTGGAATTTTCATTGCAATATATTTATATTCTCATATGATATAATACAAATAAAGGAGGGGTTTTTCCCAATTGGGTTCCTTGGTAAAAATATTGTGTTCATTGTGATTGAATTATTGCATGTGTTTCTATTGTATATTTTCCTTTGTACAAATTGAGTAGAAGCAATTTATGTGTATTGTTTTCAGTTGAAATTCATTAGCATCTGCAAGTTTTGAGCTATTTCTAACTATGTCACTCATGGCCTAGAGCTTGCAGCTGTTTTTCATGCATTAAATATGTGAAACCATTACTTAGATGCAGTCTATAAAGATTGATTTCAATCTCTTTTTTGTTTATTATTTTTGTAACAGGTATATCTAGAATTATAAAGATTTTATAATTTCACTACGTAGCACACTAACACAAAAATATAGAGTTTATCCAAAAATGAGATTCCAAAAATAGTCCAGAAATTGAGCCTTACTACCTAAAGAAACATCACAATCCTTTGTAGAGCCTTGTAAAAAGATATTATTGGTATAAACTCTATACTAAATTCCTAAGATTAAATAAAATTTTCAAAACAGTAAACACTAATGTAGATAATGGCATGAGGTCTATAAGATTTTTCTTGGTTCTCTTTTAAGGCCTAAAAGTTCCAGTTTCCACATCATTCCACTATTTTTGAAAAGTCTCATCTTCTTTGATTTCCTCAACAATTGACCCAATAGATAGTCTAATATTTGGGGAAACATAATTGAGGTTTATAACCATATTCACAATCTTTTAACAAAAAGTAGTACACTTAGTTTGAAGGGATTTTTTTTCCCTCTTATAACTATCATAGTTTATATGATGAAGGCATATTTATTACTTATAGTTTCTTTCTGAGAGTGTTTCTTATTAGTCACAAAGAAAATAATTTTTTTATTATATGTAATAAGATATTCTTATCTCCTCATAATGTTTTGTATATCAATGCTTTCACATAGTATGCATCTGACAAAATGCAAGTGATTTCCCATTTTTAAGGCACCACACACCTACAAATTCCCCATTTCACTTCCCACATATACAACGAACATGATACCATAATGAGTTACCAAACCCTTTTCTAATACTCCCTCATACAAATGAAAATAGATCAAGAGAATTTCAAAATTATAATTTATTACACCTAACCTTGGCACACTAATATTTTCTTTCCACATAGAGAGAGAGGTGCATAAGAGCCTTTAGAAGATACAACAAGAATTGAGCCATGAATTCAAGGTGCATGTAACACCCCAACTATGACCCCCTGTGCATATAGTACATATCATGTTTAAGTTGCTGAGACAAAAATAATATTTTGGGGCCTTTGTGCCCATGTATATATGTGTTTCAGGCTAGTGTGCCTATGTTTTTATGTTTTGAGGTTATTCCTGTGTGATATTAGGCAAATGATTATATGTTCTAAAAGGATAGAGAGCATAGCTTTGTAAATATATAATCACATGAATATTAATAAAATATAGCATTATTTCAAACCAATTCAGGAAAGAGAGTATGGGGACCTATGACTCTATGAGTGGAAATTGGGTTATGCACTAAATTATGAAGGGATTAAGCCTATGGGTCTAATCCATTGTTAAGATATTCCTAAAGTCAAAAGTGACATGTTTTTTTCTTAAGTCAATAAAGTGACTTCATGAAGTGTCACTTGTCAAACATGGCACATGCACATAATAGATGGAATTTTAGTGTTATTCCATTCCATGAGGGAATTGGTTACTAAAATTCCTAGTTGTCGAAGAGAGGCATGACCTTGTTACCTTGTTAATCCTAGGTGTATTTGGGGATGGGGATAGGTTTCCTTGGTGTGAAGCCAGTAAGATGCCTAGAGACTTCTAAGGGAAGTTAGAAATCTTGGAGGCCACAATGCTGTGATACATTGTTGGTTGACCTAATTTGGTAACGATGGAAGGGTAGTGGCATATCCTAATGGAGTGTGGATGTAGAAAAGGGGGTGCACTACCTTGGAATGTGTAGGTTGATGAGGAATGAGAGATTGCTAGTTGAAAAATGTTGGAGTTAAGTACCTTGGCTTGTTATCATGTTGTGGACCATGGTTGGAATTGGTATCCTTTTTCCTTAGTGGAGTCTTAGACCCAACTCGGGGGTGATCCATTGCTAATACATTATGATCAGTGTGATCTATAGTTGGGTGGAATGTCTGAGGTCTGCAACTAGTTGGTGTCATTTCTCAAATATATATATTATGTTATATCTATCTATTCTCTATTGTGATAATTTGTAAAGTACATGTTTTATGAATTCTATGTGTTTTTAAATGTTAATTATGTTGTAATGGTTAAGAATAGGATGTATTATATGATACTGTGAATTTAGCATGTAAAATAGAGCATAATGATAGTATCAAAAGTATATGTACTAGAATCAAAGAAACTTTTTAGAAGTTGGGTACATAGATAATAATATGCCCTAGAGGGAAACTAGGAGTGTTATAAAGTGGCATCAGAGCCCAGGTTGTGCCACTGGACCTGTACAGGCCAAAGGTTAGAGTGCAAAGTGAAATTGGTTAACAAAATATCTCAACCAAACATAGATTTCCAAATTTCTATAATCCTGGGGCATGTACAGAATGAGTGCAATGATCATGATACACTGCATCTCATTTTAGCAACACTACGAACATCTATGAAGCTAAATTGGAATACTTTTATTATATTTCCTGAAGAAAGGGCGTGATATGTTTAATATAATTTTATAAATGGATGATCAGAAGTGTTTATTGAGGCTTTTATGCTTTTTAAATCTATGATCATGTGATTTTATCATGTTGATGACTTACATTCATTTTTTTCAATCCAAGTGCATGATAGATAATATAAGTGAGGCGGGAAGTGGGAAAATTACAACTCATAGTTTAATGGGTAGTGACATAGCATGATCACATTCATTTTGACACCCTTGAGGGGTATTCCAAAATTGTTTTCTTGTGCCGCTGAAATGAATATAGGACTGATAAGTGGCAGGATATGTAAGAAATGTACATTAATGGGGTTCACTATGAGTGTACAATTACATAAAAAGGGAAATGAAAGGTTTAGGGTAGTATGTCTAGTATATCTATGTTTGCGGCCATTTCAACTAGTTAAGATGTTGAATTTCTATTAGAAGGGATGGTACAAAATTTAAACCATGGTTTCAACGAGTGGAAACATGGCACTTTTAGGTTCATTTCAATACTCTTGAGTGGTATTCCAGAACCATTTTTTCTAACACCTAAAATAAACCAATGAAGGACACGTGGACCATGGGGCCTAAAGGAAAACAAGGGTGGCATAGGACTACGTTGGTTCCAAGTTCATGGGAAGGAAATGAAAACTCAATTCGATTCTATTAAGAACTAGAGATATATAAGCCCTGCAAAGACCATAAAACACAATGTTTCAAGAACCGAAAACTGAAATACAGAACCGTAAAAATAATGAAAACCTACCTAAACTGTTGTCGACTGATTTTGTTGTATGCTCTTGTTCTCCTGTTCTCATGTTGAAGCTGATTCGATTACTGGGAAACCAATTCCTCCCAGCCAATCCAGCAAGATTTTGTGAAGCTTACTGCCCCCGTGCCTAGAACCTCAGGTCAATCAAAGCTCTCTTTCTCGTTCTTGATCTTCATCTACCCTTTGTCCTCCTCTGTGTTTTTCTTCCTCACCCTAATGGTTTTTATATCAAGCTTGGCGGTGGCTGCCTTCCAGCCTTCGGCCACCGCTCTTCCTCCTCCCGACACCTCCCTGCATGTATATGTCCTTAGATATTTTCCCCTTTGGTCCATGCGCTCCGTACAGGGGTTCGATGTTTTATCAAAAATTCCCTTTATAAAATTTTATGTCCCATTATATAACTCGATTCTGTCATGTTTATTTATAAATTTTATTTTTATGTTTATTTATTTATTATATTCTTTATTTTTTTAATGAATTTTAAACTTTATATATTATAAAGTTTCAACTTTATATTAATTATAAAAATTAACGTATATCCATTTTTTAAAGTTTTGACTGATATTAAATGGGTTGTTACAAGCCCATACTTTTATTTATCAAAGGAAGCACATGGAAATGGTAAATATACTTGTAAATATTTACAAATAGATTTGTGGAGAATTTTTTGTTGAATTCCAAAAGATATGGTAGCAAAAAACTTGGTAATTTCTCAAAAAAATTGTTAAATTTTCAAGTCATTAACTTGGAGGGCATTTTTTCAACCCTAAACAACATTTTTGGGTTGAAAAATATGATGAAAACATTGTGTATTGATGGAACGCAACATGGATACAACTTAAATGAAAATAGCTCATAGAGAGATTTCTAGTGAGATAATACACATACAAAATAGACTGTATATGATGAAGTTATGACTGAAACAATAAAAGAGAAAAACCATGCATTAATTTACTTCTAAATTGAAAAGCTCTTTGACTAGAGCTCATATTGGGGCACCTAAGTAGCCAACATAAATATCTTGGACAATATAACACAACCATGAAATCACATATAAAATATAGGTATATAGGGTTTTAATAAATTAGTAGAAAAATGTTGTACAAAACAAGGGAAATTTTTGCAAAATTGGTCAAAACATTCACATAACATAACCTTCATCCCTAAGGTCAAAATTGGTTAAGTGAGTAGTCAATGAAAATTTATTATGGAGGATAATACATCCATCAACCCATAATTCTAAATTGGAGAGCACATTTTCTCAAGAAATGAAAATAAGGTCACTAGTGGCCTATAAAAGTGGGATTAACATGAGGATCAAAAGTATGGCAGATGCTCAGAGGTCCTACAACCATGAATAGGAAATCAAAGGTATGAATGTTAGCATGGGTAATGTTGTGATAGAGTCAAATACACATGAAAGGGGTAGGTCATAGAATAGAGAACTAGAGGAGACCATGAGGAGTAAGGTTGATGGAGTAACAACAATAAATTAATACTTAAATTCTGCAAAACGTAAATAATTTATAGAGGAAAATCGACAATAAATCTAATTCACGGCAAGCACTAGAACCCAATTCTCAAGTTAAGAGGTAGTATGTTGGAAGTTCAAGGGATTCTAGGGGTGTTGGTAGGCATTAGCATCATTCACCAACATATTTAGCCAAGAAGGCTTATGTTTCCTTGACATTTGGGAGCAATCCAAGCATATCACTAGTTAAACAACAAAGGAGGAAATATAAATTGGATAACTTGCAAGGATATCTTAGGAAGATTAAAACTCCTACCTTTGAGCATAACAAGGGTTAGGAAGCCAAATATTTGTTGCTATAGATAAGGAAGTATCTACAATTATACAAGTATTCATCCAACTTGGAGGCCCAAATTGAAATTTGGAAGAAACTTAAAGAATTTAAATCTTGGATGATAAGAAGATGGCATGCACACAATTCATGAGGTATTTCCAAAAGAAAGTTTGGTCATAACACTACTATGAAATGAAAATGTAAGAATTATTTGAACTCAAGCTAGGGGGCATGATAATGGAGGAGCATGAAATGAAATCCATTGCATTATTAAGGTGTTTTGGTTTTATTAAGGATGAAAAGATCAAAATAAAATATTTTCAAGTGGTTTACCATTATTTTAGAGTGAAAATTTTTAAATTTGATGAGCCAAAGGGTTCCAAAATTATCCATCTCACGTGGAAGAGGTGGCCAAGGACATGGTACCAAGAAT
Organism: Pinus taeda; assembly: GCA_000404065.3. NCBI lineage: Eukaryota > Viridiplantae > Streptophyta > Pinopsida > Pinales > Pinaceae > Pinus > Pinus taeda. The sequence continues at coordinate 41,407 of APFE030086312.1, forward strand.
TGAATACTATCTAGTACTTAAAAAAATTTGAGGATGTATTTATTGAAATCCCAAGTTTAACACCTAAGAGGGATATTGACTTTTCCATAGATTCTATATGTGGAGTTTCCCTAGTATCCAAAACACCATATAATATGAGCGCACTAGAGCTTAAGTAATTTTAGATATAGTTGGAAGATATTTTGAAGAAGGGTTATATATGCCCGAGTGTGTCACCTTGGAGTGCCAAGTACTCTTTGCTAAAATGAAGGATGGTAAGTTGAGGTTGTACATAGATTTCAAGCAAGTGAACAAGGTGGTAGTGAAGAAAACGTATACTTTACCAAGGATAGGATACTTGTTTGATCAATTGAGGGGAGTTAAGGTGTTGTCCAAGATCAACTTGAGGTCAGGGTACTATCAAGTGAGAATTATGGAAGAGGACATCAATGGTATAGCATTCAGAACTTGGTATGGGAATTATGACTCTACATTGGTCCCATTTGGACTATCCAATGCACTAGGTGTCTTTATGTTTCTTATAAATGAATTTTCTAAATTTATTTGGTTAAGTTTGTTATTTATTTCTATATGAAATCCTTGATTGCTAAAAATATTAAGAAGAAGATGAGCAACATTTGAGTGTTGTAAGTATTCAGAGAGCATTACTTTATGATAAGATGAGAAAAATATCATTTCACAAAAATAAGATTTACTATTTGGGTCATATCATCTGACAAGAAGGTGTAACATTGGATTCAAATAAGATCCAATCTATTAGAAAGTGATAAACACCTAAAAATGTGACAAAATTTAGGTCCTTTATGGGACTAGTAGGTTACTATAGGAAATTTATAAAAGGGTTCGCAAGAATAGCACACCCAATCACTTACTTGCAAAAGAAGGGTGTGAAATTTGAGTGATCTCTTAATTGTAAGGAGACATTTCAACATTTGAAAAATGTATTAACAAGTGCACCCATATTGAGGATAGTTTATCTAAATGAAGATTTAATTGTGTGCACTGATGCATGCAAGGAAGGGTTTGGAGGAATCCTCATGAAAAATGGGCATTAAATATGTTATAAGACAATTAATATAAAGGAGCATGAGAGGAATCATGCCACCCATGAGTTGGAGTTGGAAGCCATAACTCATTCCTTGAAAATGTGGAGGCATTACCTTATAGGGGAAGGATTCGAATTCAGAACATACCACGATGGTATAAAGCATTTGTTTGGATATCCAACTTTGAATTACAAAAAAATTATATGGATGGAATTTAATCAATATTGGATCATTGTAATATTGTTTTTCATCCATATCGACACTTTCAGAGTGGAAAGAATTGGAGGAATCAACTCACAATACCATTTTTACTAGCGGGACCTAGTTTGGAAAATTAGGGTATGAAACCTTCTGGGAGAATTTTGAGGCATAAAATTGCGTTTTTTTGGTAAAAATTTTCCACTCTAGTGTGGAAACTTTTAATCATATTCTACACATATATACCTTTCTAACGATGCAATAATCTCCTCAATCAGAGTTCATATGCAAAAGTTATGCCACTCAGAAGTTGACCTTCCTATTTTGACCACCATAATTTGAGAGGATGCCACATCAGCCCCCATTACAGAAAAATGGATAGCCACATGATAATGATGAAGAATAATCTAGAAGATTCCATATTGTAAATATGGTTAATTTATGACGAGTAAACCTAACCACTAGTATGCTATCAGGTTGTGTTATAACTAGGCCACTAAGAGGAAAAGGGGTTCCATTATTTTCAAGTACATTTGTTTCATAGACGAATAGAGTAGCCAAGAGAGATATGGAGAAAGAACACAAAGATAAATTGTGCCCTATATTACTCCATGGGCCATAGGCCTTCATACTTTGTACTTGAAGCCATTTTCTATTCAACGAAAGAGATTAGAGTGGCCTCACCTTCTAGCTAGGTTTTCTCTCGAAAGGGTTTCTCATGGTATACCTTGTGTCACTCGTGGCTTGTGAGTTTTTATTTCACTACTATATTCCATGCATAATTATAATTTTCATATGTGAAATATACAATAATTTACAGATCCAAAACCCCCAATAGTGTAGATTTCAAATTTTTAAGTGTAATTTATCAGGTCTATTGTGATGTACTATCAAGTGGAATATTCACAGTAATTTATGGGTCATATTAGTATAAAGTAGGTTTATTTGGGTATATTGTGGATATTTGTGGGGAATCTAGTATGTCTAAGCCAAAATTCATAAAACCCTCATCGTGGTCGATGAAACTATGAATAACCATCTTGATCCTACAAAGGAGAGGTTTTTGTGATTGGAAGCATAAGTTGTAGATATAAGTCATAATATGGATCTCCTCATGGTAGCCTTGACCAAAATATTAGGCTATTTGGAGAATATGGGGGTTTTAACATAGAGGTTTGATCAAAGGAGAGATCAAGAGATAGAGAAGAAATAAAGAATGAGATGAATAAAGGACCCGAAAAAAATAAACCCAATTGAGTACCATGAACCATTCATGGTCTCTGTTCAAAATGGAAGTGAACAGAAATATCAAGCCATATCAAGGTGAGATCGATACTCTAAATATAAATAATTGGTTGCAGCAATTATAAGTTTATTTTAGTTTTCATCATATAGAGGAGGAACAAAATATTTCATTTGTGCAGCTAAAATTAGATGGTAATTCCATGACCTAGTGGGAAATCCACATAGAGATATTGGGGATGGAGGGATATCCTCTAGTGACCAAGTGGAAGGACTTTAAAGCCCTCATAAATTCACAATTTTTCCCTATAGGTTGTGGAGAGGACCAACGGATTATATGGCACTCTTTTTGGCAGAATCATGGGTAGAGTGTATAGGAGTACACCTCAGAGTTCAAACAGATCGCCATAATGTTTGGTATCTCCCCAAAGAACCCAGATGTACTCCTTAAGTATCTAGGGTGTCTAGATAGCCATCTGCGAAAGAAAGTGATGTTGTTTAAGTCTAGATCGTTGGACAATGCTTGTGCAAAGGCACATTACCTAGAGAACATAGGCCAAAATAAATGGAAATCAAGCGAATCGAAGAAAATGGAGCAACATGACACTTCTAAGGAGGGGAAGAAGAAGAAGAAAGGGGGAAAAGATAAAAAGACAACAACAACAACACACCAATGCAAGGATCCCAAGAACTACTATAACCATTGTAACATTGATGGTCATATAGGGGTTAAGTGTTGGAAGCTACATCAAAAGCTTAACACAAGGAACAAAAAGAAAGATAATAAGAAGAAGAATCTCAAGGTCGTTGATTTGAGCAACTAGGTTGAAACCAACTTCAATGTGGATAAGAAGACAGTATATATGTCAGTGCAAAAGGAGGTGAATCGAAGTAGTCTTTAGCAATAGGAAGAGAAGGAAACGACCAAATTATTCCACATAAAGATATAGGTCAAGAAGACAAAGATTGATGCTATGTGTGACTCAGGATGATAGGCAAATCTCATAGCATCAGAGTTGGTCAATACATTGGGATTGGATGTTTGTGATCATCCAAGCCCATATCCATTGGGATGGGTAAATAAGGATGTAGAGTTAAAGTTGACAAACTAGTGAAATTTTAGTTTTACAATAATTATGAACTGAAAGAGGATGGAATCCTCATGTATATAGGTGGAATTTATGTGTTAAATTATTATGGTATAGAAAGCATAGTGTTGAGGGAATGCACAAGGTGCCTTATGTTGGACCCCTAAGGTACCGTAAAACAATTTTATAATAAGCGAATATTCTTTGATAGGTATGAAAAATGAAGTATTTGATTACATAGCCAGGTGTTGGGAATGCAAAAAGGTGAAGGATGACTAAAGACATCTAGTTGGATTGCTACAACCAATAAAGATTCTTGAGTGGAAATGGGAAATCATTTCTATTGATTTTATTAAGAAAATTCCTAAGACTGTGAGGCGATGTGATTTCATCATGATAATGGTGGATAAGCTCACTAAATCTACCCACTTTTAATTCATTGAAGTTAACACATAAAGCAACAAATATTGTTGAAAGATAAATTGTCAGGCTAAATGGTGTGTCTAAAGCAATTATTTCAAATAGAAATCCAACTTTACGTCTTTCAAAAGGATTGTTCAAGGGATTTGGAACCAATTTTAACTTCAATACAACATATCATCTAGAGTTAGATGCAAAAGAAATCAAGTTCAATAAAGTAATTAAAAATATTTTAAGGATGTTTGTGATGGATAAACCATCAAAATGGGAGAGTATTTTCACTTGGTGGAGAATGTAAATGAGTATACATAATATTTGAAGATTATCCCATTTGAGGCCTTGTATGGTAGGGAATGCAATACACATGTGAGTTGGGACAACCCCATGGATATGGAAATTTTAGGCTATATTTTCTCAGAGAAATGGAAGAAAAACTTGTGAAAATCAAACAAAACTTGAATGTTTCTTAGGATAGGTAGAAAATCTATGTAAATAAAAATAAGGCAAACAAGGAATTCAAATGTTTTGATCATGTTTTCTTAAAATTAAAGGCCAAGAAGAGTTGAATGAAATTGGGAAGATACTCAAAGTTGGTACCTATATTTTGTGGGCCATTTGAGATCCTGTAGAGGATTGGCCAAATTGCATGTAGGATTGCGCTGCCATCATCGATGCATTTTCATAATGTGTTTTGTATTTCATTAATTAAAAAGTATGTTCATGATGTTAATCATGTAATTCACTAGAATGTGATTTAGGTGGAGCCCAAGGGAGACTTTTAGGTTCATCCAGTAGGAATTTTCAATAGGAAAGCCAAGGTGCTCTGGAATTGAACCATTTCCTTGTTAAAGGTGTAGTGGGAACATTTCAGTCCTAAGGTTGTCGTATGGAAGAATGAAGATTCCATGAGGGAGGAGTACCCTCACATTTTGGATCATTTTGGTTGTATATGTGTGCGTAATGCAATAAGGATAGTGCATAAATAAGGTGGAGGGGAATGTAACACCCAAAGGATGACCCATGTGCATATTGTACATATCATGGTTAAGCTAGTGAGCCAGGAAATATTTTGGGGCCATTGTGACCATGTATATATGTGTTTTATGTCAATGTGCCTATGTTTATAAGTTTTGAGGTTGGAGTGCGTATGTGATTTTAGACTTGTGATCCTATGTGCTAAAAGTCCAAATATCTTAACTTTGTAAATATGTAATCACGTGCATATTAATAAAATACACCATTGCTATAGACCAAGTCAGCCAAGAGAGTATGGGTGCTAGGACTCCATGAGTGGTAAAGGGGATAGGGGTAAGTGATTAAGGGCTTAAGCTTATGGGGCTAAGCCACTATTAAAATATGTGTAAATTCAAAAGTGATATGTTTTTATCCCAAGTCCATAAAGTGACTTCATGAATTGCCACTTGTCAAAAAAGGCACATGCACATAAAAGTGGTAATTTTAGTGTTATTCCATTCATTCTTATCATTCTATTCCACAAGGGGACTTGGTTAGTTATTGAAATTCCTAGTGCAAGAAGAGGGGTATGACCCTATGATTTTGTTACCCTATTAATCCTAGTTAGATTTGAGCATGGGGATAGGTTTCCCTGGTGTGATGCTTGTAAGGTACCTAGAGACTCCTAAAGGTAGTTGGAACTATTGGAAGCCACAAGGATTTGAGACATCCATGACCAATGTGAGTTGGGAACCCTTAAAGGGTAGTTCCACGACCTAAGGACTGTAGATGTAGAGAAGGGGGTGCAGTACCTTGGGTTATGTAGGTTGATGGGGGATGAGAGGTTTTTGGTTGGAGGTTGCTAGAGTCAAGTATATTAGCTTGTAATTGGGTTGGTGCAATGATGAACCATAGTTGTCTTACATAGCGTTTTGCCTCAGTAGACTCTTAGGCCTAGCTTAAGGGTGACCTGCTATCGATAGATTATGAGTAGCATGTTCTATGGTTGGGTGAAAAGTCTAAGGTCTACAACCAATTCATGTCCTCAAAGATAAGTGATATGTTGTATTTATTTGTTCTTTGTTATGATGATTTCTAAACTACATGTTGTTTATGAATTATATATGTTTCTACATGTTTAATTATGCTACAATAGTTAATTTTATGATGCACTACATAATAATGTGCATTAAACATGTAAAACATAACAAAAGGATGGTATCAAAATTATATGTACCAGAATCAAGGAAAAGATTTCGAGGTTGGGTTATAGAGATAGTAATAAGCCCCAATGGGTGATTAGGGGTGTTTCAAGACACATACCAATCCAAAAAACCGCCAAATGGAACATCCATGTGAAACAAGATCACAGGAGAAAGGACCTAAAATTTCCTTACCAAAAGAAAAAGAAAAAAAAAGGCCCAAATCATGTCAAATCTAAACAAAGAAGGAAAATAAATAGTCTACCCTATAAGCATTCCAAAATAATCCTCCAAATACAGTATCCCACCTATAAAAGAACCTTAGTCACTTCACAATTGATTATACTACTTCAACACTAAACCACATGCGTGTGAGGGTATTATTGGGATAATGCTCCTTAAATGCCAAATTCCAAGATCTACACTTCCTTACCACTTCAAACTCCATTTGCCTTTCATACAAAGTGTATTAATATCTATGATTTGGAAAATTAAAGCATGGCTAAAGATAAAACCCATTTTTTATTCTTAGGACTACACATTCCAAGTGAGAGGGCCATGTTAATCTGATCCATTTATTTTTTAACCTCTATTAGGATATGTAATATTCGACAGTTTCAAACCTGTAAATTTCCTTTTGTACTCACCTAACAATTCTTGTGATTTTTCTATCACTCAAGGAGAAGGGTCTATCCATCAATTTGATAACTATCATAAAATCCCCATTAATAATCAGGTCTTTTATATGACTTGTATTGAGGAGCTTCAACCCTTGGAAAATAATCAATGTGTCCACCTAGTTATTTGATACTCTACCCAAGGCCCATTCAAAGGTAATTTTTTGTTTTCACTTGGGATCAAGAATAATCCCCTCATTGAATACAACAGCCCTATATTGATTTTTGAATCACTGTCAAATAGAAATAGGTGTTTTCCCTTAGAATGTTACTAACTCCTAGCCTCCTCTTCTCCTAATTGAATTTTCCAATTCACTCCTTGGATGGGTTTAGGAATGGATTTCTTTGATTAAGGCATGGATCTTGTTAAAAAATGTCTAATCCATCCCTCTCTTCTTGTTTCGAAATCCCCATAATGTGACCTTTGATTTTAAATGCTTCAACCAACAATCGTTGATATTTCTTAGTAGGAATTTTGGAAGTTATTAAGTTTTTTAAAGATAGCCTTATTTCTTGCAAACAAAATCCCCTAACATATAAACTTTTGCATTACAAGACACACTCCTTTTTAGCTTGGTTTGTTCAAGAAGGATCCAATATAAAAATATGCCACAATGTAAACATATATTTCCAAGATTTAGGCAAGATCATCTTGTGGGAAATTTCTTTAAAGGAAACATTTAATACTTACACTAAAATAAGACATTCTAAAAAACAATGCCTTGTGATTCAATGACATTGTGCAAAGATATATATATATATATATATATATATATATATATCATTTTCTAAGTGGGCCCACCCGAAGGGGCCTTACACTAGTCGGCCCAAACTATGAGGCCTAACCCTAATGGACCTAAGGAGAATTGAACCCATGCCTCATAACAGAGGGCCAAAGACTTGGCAAGGGGGGCTTCAACCAACTAGGCTACCCATCATGGCTACATTGTGCACAAAAGTTATCCCAATGGCCCAATAATTCCCCTTTGAATAGTCTCAATTGTTTCCCATATAGAAGAAGGTATTAACCATATGTAAGGCATCCCCACTTCTAGTTTGTTTCCACATTCATGAACTAGAGAATAAAGGAAAATGAGACAATATGCAATTGTACCTACTTTTAGTTGAATATCCAAAGTTTGTGGATCCCTTTCCCCTTTCATCAAAATAAGATTGATCCATTGGAGTGCATTCCCAAAGATTCAAGAAATATATATCCAAGGATGGGGTGAGATGGGAAGGAGGATAAAGTCACTTCCAACCCACCCATAAATCTTTATTGGTTTGTCCCTGTTAACACCTAATCATAGGGATTGGGTGAACAATTGTGAATAGTGTAAATAAATAATAAGAGAAAATGTAGAGCCATCAGGAGATGAAACTCAACAGTTGCTCCCTCATGTATATATCTATGAACAACCTAAATGAAAAACATAATCTCATTTGAGGAGTTACCTCCTAGCCTAACATGGTATCAGAGACAGCTCAATTTTTAGCATTCCTTACCCTTGTAACTCCCTTATTTCTATTCTGCCCATGTTTTGCATTCCTACAACTTGACACATCTAAATTCTGCCAGCACAAATTCCTCACCTCTCTTAGTTAACGCTTCAGCGAGATTCCTTTTTGAATACAACGATTTTTTTTTAGACAATTGGAATTTCCTCAATGCATTTCTCAATGCTTGTTTGTATCGTCGCTTGCATCTCTCATAAGCAGACCTCCCCAAATCTAAAAAATCTGCATGTATGTTCTTCATCATCAACTTTAATCAGCCGAAATGGAGTTCTTTGCGTCATGGGTCTCGCAGTAGCAGGACTCGTTTCTTGGTTATTGTACTGGTCTCATTCTATCTTACACAACTCTCCACGATGTCGTAGCCTCAAACACACAATGTTCCAGTTATGGTTGCCTCCCATACGCAATGTTTTCAAATCAATATCGCAGTAGACTTGTATGTGAACTTCTCCTATGAAGGTGAAATCCTTGTTAGCACGGGTGAAGTTGAGATACTTGATGGTGCCCATGCCCTCATCTCCTTGAAGTAAGGTCGCAAAAAAAAAATCAGGCAATACGTTGCTCCCTCATCATTAAACATAAGATGCTATCCTTATTATTAGGCTTGTTTCGTCACCCAAAGAGTTCTTGCTAAACAAAGTCCCATTTCCACTTCTAATACCTCAAGTTTTTAACTAGGATTATGTGGACTCACTTTTAGTTGATAATGTGGTATCTCCATATGCATTAACATTTGCAGACTTAGAATTTGTGCCCCACAAGCTAAAGGGTTATCACCAACATCCCTTCATATTAAGGGGGGGAATGTTGACACCTAATCATAGGGATTAGGTGGACAATTGTAAATAATGTAAATAATTAATAAGAGAAAATGGAGAGTCATTGGGAGATGAAACTCAACATTTAATCCCTCATGTCTATATCTATGAACAACCTAAATGAAAAACATAATTTCATTTGAGGAGTTACCTCCTACCCTGACAGTCCCAAATAGGTAATTACAACAAATTTTTAATCCCTAGCCCCTCAATTCAATCCTTTAATCCTAAGGGATCTTGCTTTGATCCCAATGGGAGTTTTTCCATAATGTTGTTCACCCATATTTTAGTTAGTTTATTGTTATCAAGGATCTAAGATAGTTGTGATTGAATTAATGGATCCATAGACTTATAAAGTTTTCAAATATAAAAACATTTCCCTCCACCCAAAGGGGAGTCTAGACATTATTTCCTAATATGATATAAATACTTATTGAGCAATGTTTTCTTCCACCACTCTAATTGGCTAGTGGTGAGACACCAAAAAATCTGTATTCTCTTATCATCTTCATTAATGAAGGAACTTTGATTCTCAAAATCCCATTGTACTTTGGAGATCTAAAATCATTCCAATTAACTGAGTAAAAATTCTTAGTATTTGTTTTTCCATTTTTCCACAAGCATTTTAAATGAATACCTCTTTCCAACAACTAGATTGTGAGGCATGAGCAACAATATCATATGAACACAATTCACAGAGGATGGCACTCCGATCTGAATCACCGAAGGAGCTTGGCTAGGGTTTTGTATTTTCTGCCAAACACTGCAGACTTTGATGTTGCTCACCACCATCTCCCCTGTTGCATTGGAATTCTCACCATAACGGTTTGTTGGGAATCCACTTCGATATCGTTGTCACCATTGTTCCACGGTTCATTCCTGTTGTCCCCAAGATTGACTGCAAAATGTCGGCAATCAAAGAGGGCGTTGTCGATTATTCGGTGGATCCAAATCCCTATGAATCCATCTAGTCTAACCCTATCACTATGACGAAGGTGTCAGTTACTAGGTCCCCGGGACTGCCTTTTCCGTTGAGGTCAGGATCGCTGCATTTATGTTCTGATCCCAGTCCATCTGTTCCCTGTTTACCATTCTCCACTCTCTCCATCGCATCTCCGAGACTTGACTGCCCCCCCTTTCACTGGATACATTACACCTACTTGCACCTGCATCCCACCCTCCCCATCTTTCGATTTACTACCTTTGGATTCATCACATTTGTCATCCTCCTCTGCCCTCCCCTTGACGGTGGGATTTGCATCTGCAATAGATTTCCTCCCACATTCACCAGATTCACCCCCATTTCTGCATACCTCCACTGAGACTGGACCATCAACTTCTCCGTTCGACTGTTTTGACATTCTGGCTGTGAACCCTTGAACGTGTCACCCTCATCCTCAGAAGGATAACCCGAGTTCACAGGATCCCCTTCAGGACCACCTGACAGCGCCGTGCTCTGACAGAGACAAGAAATTGAAATGTGTCAAAGCTTCCTATAAGGATCTATCCCTCTGTTTCGATGAAGGTGTACAAATGGGGGATGTTGTGGATAATGTGAATAAGGTTTTGGTGGGAAGAGTTAGAGGAAGAGCGTACACAGCTACCCGTGTGCACCTCTGGGTCATGGAAATTTGGGGTAATATTCTCAAGGAGCTCCCGTTTGTTACTACCCTGGCTCGGGAATGGTTCACACTTAGCTTTCAAAGAGAGGACTACACCTCATGGGTTCTCTCTCAGTACTGGCACATCGAACTAGCTCCTGTGTTGCTCAAGAGATGGAGCCCATTATTTGACCCCGAGCAGGAACAATTGGGTGCATGACCGCTTTGAGTCAAGCTTCCTGGCCTCCCCCTTCACTTCTGGTTCGAGGATACTTTCACCCGAATTGGGAATGCATTGGGTACCTTCTTGGATTATGACAATTCATATGTTTCATCTGGAAACAAATCGATCGCTCACATATTGGTGTACTTGGACACCAGAGAGGGTTTGGAGGAGCAGATTATGCTACATTGGAGAATGCTCACTCACATCCAAATCTTGGATTCTGAGGGGGTGCCATTCAGATCCATAAGGTATCACGAGGTTGGCCATCTCTATAAAGAGTTCCCTCTGGTTATCTCCGCCTCCTCCCCCTCCAAATCCACGGTTGATGTCGATCCTACATCACCTTCATCTGTGAAAGGCCAAACTCCTCGGTCACAAGGTCCAAAGACAACAGCTTGTGGATCTACTCAGATGTCATCATCAGTCTCTCCCCGACCTCCCTCCTTGCCTATGACGAGATCTCGGGTTGTTGTTGCGGCCGCTCACTCATCGAGTACACCTCCTGCCCACTGAGCTATATCTTCTATTTCTTTATCTAGTTTTGCACATCATTTGCATGTTGCATTTGCATCCATTCCATGCATTTCATCTTCCCCTATTACTTTCCCTCTGGACCTACACTCTCCATCTTACTTGACCACCCCACCCACTATTACTGGTTTGGCTATCTCATCTCCTTCTCCGGGGCTTTTAACCTCCTCAGGACATTCAGACTCCTACAATCTTCGCTCTCGGGTGTCACACCCTCCTGGGCATGTAGGGATTAGTTTGATCTCCCCTCCAAAAAACACCAAGCTCCCCAAGGGTCGCACTCCTATATTTCTAAAGTTATTGTCCAGGTTGGAGTGGATGTGGCTCATGGCAGGCAATCTACACTTGACAGGGTTCTTAGAGCATCGAATACCCTTCCCCGGTCTTACCCATGAAGTGGATCTCCTTTAATCACAGAGGGTTGGCTAGCCCTGCTAAAAAACTAGCCCTCAAAAGACTACTAGATTCTGAGCTAATCGACATCATATACTTACCAGAAACCCTAGGCATGGCTAATCAGGTCATCTCTATTATCCAATCTCTAAAGTCGGGTTGGAATTTTCACGCTCTTGATGTCATTGGGAGATCTAGTGGCATTGCACTGGGCATAAATCCCCACACTATCAAGATTAGCTCAACTTGAGGGGGTGTTGGATTTATTGGCATGGACATATTTTCCTCGAAGCTAGGCATGGACTTCATAATTATAAATGTTTACACCCCCTGTCTTAATAGAGCTAAATATTGGAATCATCTTCTTAATTTATCTCTGGCTAATTCATACAATCTTATTATGGGTGGGGACATGAACTTCTCTATCGGACATGCGAAATCTTGGGGATGCAATGCACAACTAGATCCCCTATCGGACACCATGGAACAACTTATGGAGCATCACCAATTGATAGATATCCCCATGAATAAGATGAAACCTACTTGGCACAATAGAAGAACTAGAGATGCATCTCTGGAAAGGCAATTGGACCGATTCTTAATCAAGGAACACTTGGTAAGGACCTTGTCAAATTATCGATAGTGGGTGGGATCCAGTGGCATTTCTGATCACTCTCCTATTTTCCTAGAATTGTCAAGTCCCTTCCCGAAGCCTAGAGCCCCTTTTAAATTCAATTCTATTTGGTTGATGGACCTTGATTACATCAAATTGGTCAATGAATATTGGCGTGCTCATCCACCTTCTCAGGGGAGATCCATAGCAGAAGGTTTTTTCCACGATCTCCTTGAGATTAAGAGTTTATCTATCAAATGGACAAAAGACAAGAGAGATCAGGAAGAATAGACTCTTAGGAACATTGAAAACAAGTTCGCTGATATTTTGGATGAGCAGGGATGAGGATTCACATCTAATGAAGCTAAAAACATTCTCACTAATTTGGAGACTCAAAGGTCCAAAATTCTTAAATATCATGAGGATGGTGCCTTAGGAGTCGAGCTATTTGGTTATAGGCTGGGGATAATAATACCATATTTCTCCATAATTATGGGAAGGGGAGAAGGGTCAGCAACGCTATTTGGAAGATGCCCACCAAGGATGTTCAATTCGCCCATACCTTTCACCATCTGGAACATCTACGCAACTCACACTTCCAACAACTCTTCAAGGCTCCTCTTGGGGCCACTCTTGCAGAAATAGTATGACTTGCCGGGCTTTTCCCTCGCTTTGTTGACCAAGATGCAACAGATGATCTTATTAAGCCTTTTTCCATCGGGGAACTGGAAAGCACACTTAAATGGTTCAAAAAGGATAAAAGCCCTGGCCCAGATGGATGGTTTGTTGAATTTTATTTAGCCTTTTTTGAGACCATCGAACAAGACCTTCTCAATGTTGTGGAGGATTGTAGGTTAAATGGGCACATTTATGAGGCTATCAACTCTAATTTCGTTGCCCTCATTCCTAAAGTGGACTCCCCACACTCATTCAATGATTTTAGGCCTATTTCCCTTTGCAACTGCCTCTACAATATTATTGCCAAGATCATTGCCAACCAACTTAAGCCCATCCTATCTACCCATATCTCATGTGAGCAATTTTCTTTCTTACATAATAGACAAATTCATGAGGCTATAGGTACTGCCCAAGAGGCCCTCCACTTCATTAAGACGAAGCAACTAAAAGGATCCATCCTTAAGATTGACCTCTCTAAGGTTTCTGGTCGGGTTAGTTGGCTATACTTAAGGATGCTCCTCACTCATTTAGGCTTCCCCTTCTCTTTCATTCAATGGATCATGTGATGCATTAATATTGTGTCCTTTAGCGTTCTTATTAATGGTTCAGCCTCCAATTTCTTTCATGCTGAGCGCAGACTCAGACAAGGTTGCCCTCTCTCCCCTCTCCTATTTCTCCTTGTTATGGAAGGTCTGAGTAGATTAATATTACAGGCTTGAAGGGATGGGCGATTATTGGGTCTTAAGATAACAGACCATTGCATTATTTCCCACCTTCTATTTGTTGATGATGAGCTCATCTTCCTCAATGGAGGCATTCAAGATTTATTTGTTTTTGATGATATTTTGATGCTCTTCTTACTAGCTACCGGTATGGAATATAATAGGTTGAAATCCACTATCTCCTTCTTAGCTTGCACACCACAGGAAATTCGGATTGCACTTCAAAAATTTCCATTATTGAGACTACAATTGGAAGATGGTCTTAAATATATTGGTTTTCAAATCAAACATCACTGTTACAAAATTGTGGAGTGGGTTTGGCATGTGGTCAAGGTTGAAAGAGATTACACAACTGGAACCATAGATTTTTATCCAAAGCAGGACGATTAGTTCTTATTAAATTGGTCCTGGAGGCAACCCCGGTGTATTAGATGTCTTTGGCTTGGATACCCAAAGGAATCCTTTCACAGATACAAAAATATGCTACAGATTCCTTTGGAATGGATACAATGAAGGAAAGTCATTTGCTTGGGTGGGATGGAGCCACATTGCAATACCTAAGAAGTGGGGTGGTTGGGGTTTGAAATACCTACCTTCTTTCACACATGCTCTTGCTGTCAAGATGGGATGGCTTATACTTAACTCTCACAGCCTCTAGATTGAAGTGGTACACTACAAATACATATGGCCCTTACAGAATATGGAATGGATTCGCCTCCCAACATGGCAAAGAACTGATATATCTACGATCTGGCAGGATGTTCTACATACCCTTCCTACTATCAGAACTGGCCTTGCATGGTGCATAAGCGCTGGCACATCTGTGTGCATTGGCATGGACTGGTTGTGGAAACATGTACCAACTTCCTCCTAAACTTATTAACTTCCTTAAGAACAAGGGCATTCATATGATTGCCAATATTGTTGGTTCGAAGAACACCTCCATATTTGCACAAGCATGGAAATCAGCGAATCATTTGGGTATCCCAGTCCAATGGCACAAGGCTTGTGTGGAATATATATCCGCACTGACTGAATCACATGTTCGCATTATGGAGGGTGATGATGAACTCATTTGGGCTATAGCAGGGCATGTATCATATTCACCTAAAGAAGGATACCCTGTTGTTCATGCTACACACATGCCATCTATGCTGATGGATTGGTGGCGTGCTCTTTGGAAGCTCAAAGCCCCCCCTCGCACCAGATTGTTTATGTGGAATGTATTAATGAACAAGACACCTACCGGGAGTAATCTGACGAAAAGATCCTTTTATGGCCCCTCTTGGTGTGTTCTATGTCACCAGGCTGAAGAAACCAATGATATCTCTTTCTCCATTGCACTATTGTAATTAATATATGGGAACAAGTACTTTCTTCATTGACCATTACTGTGAGATGGCACAGAAAAAAACACACTGGAGGCTTGGAAATATTGGAGGGAGAGGTCCACGAACTAGAAAAATCAATGTCTCCCTCTGCTTATATCTTGGACCATCTGGTTGAATAGAAATGGTATCATCTTTAGAGATAAAGCAGTTCGTTGGCCATTGTCAATTGCTCAGATTATCAATGCCTACAATGAAATTCCAAAAGATGATCCCACTCCTCCTGCCCGCGTTGTGATACCTGGAGGCATAAACCGAAATCATCCTTGGGCATATTTTGATGGTGTTGCACAAGAGAAAGGGTGGTTGTGGGAGGGAAGGGAGGCGGGGGGGGGTGTATTTTATTGCACAAATCTGATAGTCATTTTTACCGAATCTAGATGGGCTTGGGGGTTGGAACTAATAATTTTGTTGAACTTATCACCCTTAGACATTTGCTCCATTTTGCAGTGGCACACGAATGCATACAACTTAAAATATTTGGGGATTCTAAAACCATCATAAACTGGTTCAATAATACATTTGCATGTCATGTACACTCTCTCAAGAATATATAGGATGAAGCCATGCTTTTAAAATCTCATTTTGATTATATTTCTTGTCAACACATTTACAGGAACGCAATCAGGTTGCCAACAATTTATCCAAGGAGGCCACGATCTAGCCCAAGGTGTTATGGCTAATACAAGAGCAGCAAGATGCAAAACATTTTCAATACTACCACCAACCTTATATTGATCAGTTATATCAACAGGTCGATAGGCCCTAATCTGCAATTTACTTTGCAATTTCTATCAATACTTCATTTATATATATTGTATATATCTTTTTTATGAACAATCACAATATACCCCTTGCGGGTAATTTTATACAAACATATTTTTCGATGGCTATGCCCAACTAACTGCATAGCCTTCCAGACATCTACAACATGTAATTTTCTCAACTAATAAAAAATTGTGATTTTTCCCCAGGGAAAAAAAAAAAAACTAGATGATAACCATAGGAGCTAGCATTGTTGAACACTAAAATATGGAAAGAGCTAACATAATGGACTTAATAAGGACCACCCTCCCTACAAGAATGAACAATTTTCAACCCTATTGTTATAATTTACTTTGAATATTGTTATAATTTACTTTGAATATGGAACAATTATTTTAGGGAGAATTTTTTGGGTTTGTTGACCCTTGCTTAATAGTTCTCGGGAAAAAACAGATCAGCCTCTTCCTCATTTGTATATAAAATCTCAAAGTGGGCATACGTTGTTTTCCACTGTTACAAAAATGCTTAGGGAATACCATTCTGAAGATTGATTTCTTTAAAATTATTCTACTTCCTCACTTTGTCTTGCTTATAAAATAAGAGGTATTGTAATTTCAAACTAATAATATTTTAAAATGGAAAATACCTATTTACCAACAATGCCTAATAACAAACACGAAAGCGCAAAAATACGTTTCCAGAAAATAGAAACAAGCAGGACGAAGTGCAAAATTTAGAACTATATTTCCGACCTGCCGGATTCGAACCAGCGACCTAAGGATGACAACCAGGATTTGCTATCCTACTACAGTCCTCCGCTCTACCAACTGAGCTAAGGTCGGCTTATGTTGTGAGTGTTCAAAATAAACATATTATTTGTTGTATTTCTAGTTCCTGCTAATATCAGCCATCCGTTAGAGTCACTTCAAACAAAAGCTGGACAACTGTTATCCTTCACCTTTATCAATGTAATAGTTCAGTTTCAGAACTGTTATTTAACAGTTTTGATTTCAAGTACAGATAAGATGGGCTCTTACACTTCAATAGCGAATGTGTGATTGTATAAGAAAGTTGAATTTAAAATATTTAGCATTTCAGTTTAATGTTTGGCTTGTATATCATTTTAACATTTTTGCTTTCAAATATAGGTTGTCATTATTTTACAAATATAACTATTTCATAAATGTTGTAAAAATGTTAGTTACAATATGTTTCGCGAGACTAATTTTTAATTTCAAAATATAAACTATTATATATAATTATTTCATAAATGTCACAAACAAGTCAGTTACAACATGTTTGAATTTATAATTTTGAAATATCAACTATCAATTACACCAAATATAACTATTTCGTAAATTTTACAATCGATCTAATTACAACATGTCTCAAAATACCTAAACCCACTATTTACAAAAATGATTCCTTTTAAGAAAAACAGAAAACTTAATTTTAAAATATTATTTAAAATTATTTTTAATTGATTAAATTTTATTTTATTTTAACTAGATTAACAATCTCAACTTTAGACATTTGGACATCATCTATAAGTAAAAGTGTAACTTCATATTTAAATTTTAAAATTTTTCCAAAAACTAGATTACTATCCCAAAGCATTGTAGGCATTTTGCTATTTTCACTCCCAGTTTGAATTATTAACGAGGAAAAAGTGAAATGACTATTTAAAAGAAACAATTCATGTATGTAGGTTAATATGTTATGAAGAAAATATGAATCTTCAATAATTGTTAATCAATATTTATATAATTTATTAAATATTATTAAAACGTATTGTAAAAGTGTGTTTTTTAGTTATATATTTGAGTTTTGAGATTATATCAATAAAGATTAAAATTCAAAGTATCGTAGAGATT
Organism: Pinus taeda; assembly: GCA_000404065.3. Taxonomy (NCBI): domain Eukaryota; kingdom Viridiplantae; phylum Streptophyta; class Pinopsida; order Pinales; family Pinaceae; genus Pinus; species Pinus taeda. The sequence goes on from APFE030086312.1 coordinate 59,361, forward strand.
TTGATATTTTCACTTTTACACATGCTTGTTATATTATTAAGAGAATGAAATGGCTATTAAACTTATACAAATCCAATTTTTATTAATTATATATATGCTTATAAACAATTAATATTTCTTCAATAGCTTGGTTAATTAAAATTTATGTAATCTATTAAACGTTACAATCTCGCTATTAGTTAATGGTGAATAGTGGTATCAGGTCTAAGTTAGTTGGATGTTTTTTTTTTATGGAAAGTGAAGGATGAAGAGAAATAAATCAAGACTACAATCTTATTGTTAGTTGATCATGAGTATTGTTGTACAATCTTCTAGTTAGTTGATTATAAACATTGGTATTGGGTTTAAGTTAGCAAATGTTTTTTAATAAAAATTAAGGTTATTGGAGAGAAATTTGTGATGCATATTTGAAACTCTAAATATCAAGAATCATTTTCAATTTTCCAAAGTTTAGCTTAGGTGAGTTTTGTAATTATGTTCAAATTATATAGATATTTGCTTCCATTAGTGAAGAGATGACGAGCTTATTGTAGAGCACATGTTTGGATTCTACTTGGAGAAAGAGACGTATCTTGTTAATTAACATTGGTTATGTTAAATTTTTCCACCTATTATTTAATGCCTTAGTAGTTTGATGCTTAATTGCGAGGAAGATTTGTTATGAAAAACTCTCACCAATTGTATGATGTATGTTGTTCAATAATATTGGTTATGTTATATTTTTTTACCTATTGTTAAATGCATTGGCAATTTGAGACTTAGTTGTAAGGGATATTTGTTGTAAAAAAAGTTATCGCTAATTAGATGATTAGTTATATAAAAAGTTTTAAAATATAGTCTACATAGTTAAACATTCACTCAAAAAAAGTTATTTTTATAAATTTTCAAATAATAATATGACGATTAATATTAATTTAGCAAATTATAATATATATATAAATGATATAGTTTTTTTCGTGTAAATAACTAGATAGCATATCATTTACAATATAATATTTCATAATTGTTATAAAAGGTCACTTATAACATGTCTTCAAAGGCTAATTTTTAATTTCAAAATATCGACTATTATTACACAAAATGCAACTATTTCATAAATGCCACAAATGAATTAGTTACAACATGTCTTAATTTATAACTTTGAAATATCAACTTCCAGTGTTACACCAAATACAATACAATTATCTTAATATCACAATCGGACCAAAGTGAAATGACCATTAAGAGAATACAATCTTAGTGTTATTTGTTATATTTATGTTTATGAAGAAATAATAATCTCTCAATAATTGGGTTAATCAATATTTATATAATTTATTAAACATTATAAAAAGGCATTGTAAAAGTGTGTCTCTTTTAGTCACATATTTGAGTTTTGAGATTGTACCAATAGACACTAAAATTCAATGTATTATAGGGATTTTGATACTTTCACTTTCACATATGCTTGATATATTATTGAGAAAATGAAATGATTATTAAAAAATACAAATTTATTTTTTATTAATTATATATATGCTATGAACAATTTTTTTTTTTTAAATAACATCATTGGTTGCTATATTGCTTTTCGAAAAAGAGGAAGATGGAAGTTGTTCCTCTGTAGTACATAATTATTCGCCTAGTGAAGCTGGGAAGGGAGGAATTACAACAATAGAATCCTCCAGGTTCCTGCCACTTGGGCTTTGAAATGAAATTTAAACTGGAATATATCCTGACAAATTGGAACACTAAGAGACGGCATTTGCAAAACATTATCTATATAAAATGAAGAGGGTGATAAGCCTGACTATGAGGATGAAAAGGAGCCTGATTTGCCAGTTTGAAGCGCCTTGCTGTTCCGCTCCAAAGGATGAAGAGAAGTATGATATCTTTGCCTGTAGCACCTGTCTAGACCGCAATAAAGGAATAGTTGAAAACAGGTCCTGATAAAAGAAGGGTGGGAGCGTTGTCATGGGGCTCTGATCATTGAGCGATATCTCTGCTTGAGGCTCTTATCTGGACTGGGTTAGTGAACCAGATGATAACAGATCCTGATAAAGGGAGGGCGAGAGCGTTGTCATGAGGCTCTGATTATTGAGCGGTGCCAGAGGTATGTGCTGCTTGTAGGGAGGATCGAAGAACAGGGGGCGTCCAGAAGATCCAGGGGAGAGGGAATCATGGGTTCTAAGAGCAAGACAGGCCCGCATGGACAGGGAGTTCAGATGGATCGAAAGGGGAAGAGACAGATTCAAGGGAGAGAGGGAACTGAAGCAGGGGAGCGGGTGAGGGAGAGCCTGATGCAAGAAAAAGGACAATCGATTGATAAATAACGTTTGCAAATGAATTACCTGAGTGCGCCCTGTCCCTTTTTCATTTTTGGTCATGGTGAAATAAATATGATTCATCGTTTCTGTTGTCTTATTAGGACTTGTGAGCTTGTTGCATCTCTGAATGAGGGGGGTCCTTTCCACAGTCATGGCAAATGATAATAGGTCTCTGCTTCGTTACAGACTAGACAGCCCCGAGGTTTGGTGCATGCCTTATTGACCTGTTTATAAGCATTTCTGTTTAAGCTACGTAAGATATGATAAAATCACAGATCCTCCATGTGTTGGACTAGACTATGGCAGCGGCTTAATATCTGCTGGAGAAACACATTTGTGGGGTCTTTCCTCTGAACCATTGAGCTTATAATAATTGTTGAGTCTCTGAAGATGAAGGCTGCATTTATTCCAAGCTTCCCAAGCTGAATAAGACCCTGGTATAGAGCCAGTGCTTCTGCCCTATTGTTGGAGGTTTGACCAAGGCCCCAATCATATGATAAAACAGTGTCTCCATTAGCATTAAGAATCACTCCTCCAACCCCTGTAACCCCAGGGTTTGATTTTGAAGCTCCGTAAAAAAAAAGACAGTACCTGTTACAGTTTTGAATCCAAGCAGAAAACTCATTTTCTTTAAGTCAGATTTTCCACTTGTGAGGGACAGCATTTTGTCTGTTGTGAGCAGTGCTACCTAGCTGCCTGTTATTGTTTTTATTCAACAAGTGGCCAATAAAGCTCCGTTCTTCCACACTGAGGTCGGTGATGTCTACAACCTTCTGGTTTTTAGCTGAGATAGTTTCAAGGGCGAGGCCCTTTACTTTGCTACATAGACTTCTGGCATTTGAACCCTTGTCCTTAAAAACTTTTCAATTGCGGGCCAACCAAATATTCCATAGCATGATGTAAGGCAGAATGTCCCATACCCTCTTCACAATGTTGTTCTTCCTTCGCTGCCAGGGGTAGTTCTTTTTCCACTTATGCAAAATTTCTCTGATGCTATCTTGATTGGTCCATGGAATTTGGTTGTTCTGGGACAGTTTTCCCTAGAATTCAGTGGCGAAGGAGCAATCAATAAATAGGTGGTGGATGGATTCCTCAGCTGCCAAGTAGTTAGGACAGCGAGAGGGGCCGATAATTCCACGCTTTTGTAAATTTTCGGCAGTAAGAGTTTTCCCTTTGAGAAGGGTCCATATAAAAAAATTTGATTTTTGGAAGGGCCTCAGACTTCTAAACTGCCTTCCAATGATTCCAGATTGGCATAGGATGATTGCTGTTACAGAGGAATTGATGGGCAGCTTTAACGGTATACCCAGATCCAGAAGGATCCCAACTAAATCCATCTGTGGTATGCTTTTTGATAGGGGCTATATTATGCAAGTGAGATTGGAGAGCTGATAAACTATCTTTGAGATCAGTGAGTATAGCAGGGAAGGACCATCCAGACCATAGAAGGGATGAAGGATCCCATTGAGAAATCTGATCCAAATGGTGAATGCCAATTCTTTCAAGAAAGGAGAGGATGGGATTGACTCTAGCTTACATATTAATAGGATGTTGTCCCATGATTTTGTCTGTTCCAATATTAATGCTTGCTCCTCCTTGAGGAATTTTGGAAGTGTTCTGGGCAATTATAGGAATAACTTTTTTGCATAAGCGCCAGATTTTGGTGGAGTCTCTGATGGGGATGTCTTGATCAAGGAGCTGATGCCTTGGGAAATTCAGATATTTAATTTCCAGTACCCTTTTCCACCATGCAGAAGGACCAGCTATGAATCTCCAAACCATTTTTCCTCCAAAGGCTAAGTTGAGATATTTTGGGGATCTGATGCCAAGGCCACCACGGTCTTGGGGCTAAATTACTTGTTTCCAGCTGATCAAATTAAACTTCTTTTTGTCATGCTTCCCTCCTTGCCACAAGAAATGGCGAAGGATGCCTTCCATTTTATAGTGGAAGGAGGCGGGGGCTTAGAGAAGAGTAAATTGATATAATGGCAGAGAGGACATACCAGATTTCAGAAGCGTGAGGCGACCTGCTGGGTTGAGCCATATTGAGCCCCATTGTTGTACTTTCCTTTTCATCTTATTGATTATGGTGTCCCAAACTTCGGCCCTCAAAGGTCCTGCACTTACAGGAATGCCCAAATATGAAAAGTGAGTCCAGTCATAGTGGCAAGAAACCCCAAATGTTGCAGCAATATTGTGAAGGGCCTGCGAAGTTGTATTCCAACCATAGATACAACTTTTTTGCTAATTGACCATACCACCAGAATAATCCATGAATTTGTCCAGGAGGACTTTGAACCGCCTGGCTATTGTGATAGAGGCCTCCCCAATCAGCAAGGTATCATCTGCAAATTGAGAATGATTTATATTCTTGACACCATTCCCAAATTTTATTCCTGTTATGAGACCAACCCTCCGATGGAAATCCAACACTTTGCTAAATGATTCAGCCATTAAAATGAAGAGATAAGGTGAGAGAGGACATCCTTGTCTTAGGCCACGGGAGGATTGAAAAGCTTCACCTATTCTGCCATTAACAAGAGGGGTGATACATGGCCCGGAGATGCAGGCTTTGATGAGGTTAAGGAAGCTTGCATCAAAACCCAACTTCTTCAGGACAACAAAGAGAAAGGAGTGCCTCACTCTGTCAAAGGCATTGGCCAAATCAAGTTTGAGAACGAATCCTTTCTCCTTCCTGGATTGGCTCGAGTGAATAGCTTCTTGTACTAGAAGAATGGAATCAGAAATATGGCAATTTGCTAAGAACCCCCCTTGATTTTCAGAAATGAGGGAAGGAAGGAAGGGTTTGAGGCGAGAGGCAATGATTTTGGAGAGGATTTTGTAGGAGGAATTACATAGGGAAATAAGGCGGAATCTGGCAAATGAAGAAGGTCGGTTTTCTTTGGGTATGAGGGCCAGATGAGTGGCATTGGTGTACCCCCCTATTTTGCACTTCCGCTGGATCCACTTTAACATTTTTATCGGGTCTTTTTTTATAATTCCCCAGAATGTTTGATAGAAACATATGGGAAAGCTATCAGGGCCGGGGCTTTGTCAGGCTGGAAGGCCCATACCGTTCTGGCAACTTCTTCCTCATCGATCTCTCTACTTAGACTGTCATTTACTTGCTTACTTATCCCTATTGGCAGTTGTTGCAATAACTCAGTATAATCCTCCTAGGCTTTAATTTCCGTTAGAAGGTCCCTAAAGTGTTCAGTTGTTGCCCTCTAGATGGCATCTTGGCTTACCTGCCTGTTACCTACACCATCTATTATGGAGCTAACTTTGTTCCTTACCTTTCTAGCTGTTGTTTGTTTATGAAAAAAAGTTGAGTTTCTGTCTCCTCCCTGCAGCCACAATTGCCTCCATTTTAGCTCCTCTTCTCTCTTAACTTGGCACAGTTTTGAATAGAGATCACTTTCCTATTGTTTGCTTTCTTGGGTGAGACCAAATTCCTCAATCACTCTTTGCATGCCATTGAGGTTATTTTTGATCTCCTTTTTTACCTCTTCAGGCTCTTTGTAGCTTGATTTGGCCCAATTTTTAATAGCCTGTTTGGTTTTTTTGAGTTTGGTCTCCCATATGAATCCAGGGGACCCCTTGACATGTTGTCTCCAAGTAGTGAGGACGATTTCAGCCACTGCTTGGTTGTCGTTCCATAGGGAGCTATAACGGAAGGGGATAGGCCCGAGATTGTTGTGCTTATCCAGCGTTAGAGTGATAGGGAAATGGTCTGAGACAGGACAAGTTAAGACGTTGGCGTATCCAACAGAGAACGTAGAGAGAAGCGAGACGTTGATTAAGATTCTATCTAACCTCTCCATAATATTACCTGTGCCAATTCTGCGGTTGCTCCATGTGTAACGCCGATTTTTGGGTGCAATATCCACAAGATCGGATTCTTGCATGATGTTTTCCAGATATGTTCTATATGGATCAGAAGTAAAACTACCACCTCTCTTTTCGTTGGCATGGTGGATAAGGTTAAAATCGCCTCCCAGAATGATGTTGGAGCTCCCTTCTTCCTCAATGTTGGACTTTAGATCGCGCCAACAGTAGTCCTTATCCTTGTAGTGATTGGGCACATACATATTGTAAATGACTACAGTTTTCCTATCCTCATTGCTTTCCAAGACTGTTTTAATCCAATGTTGGTTGATGGTTGCCGAATTACAGTTCCATATGTTCTGGTTCCAGATAGTGGCTATACCTCCTGAAGCTCCTCTTGCTTCACTGGTACTTCCTTTGTACTGGCTCTGTTGTTCTATGATAGTGTTCATTTCCCTCTGACCTTGCTTTGTTTCTTGCAGCAAAATGATTATGGGTTTCTCTTGGTGAATGAGATCTCTCAGGGCTACTATTTTGGAGGGGTGCCCAAATCGCCTACTGTACCAAGATAGTATTTTCATCATTGTAAATGTGGTGTCCGGGAAGGTGCTCGCCCCCCATGTTCCTTGTTGTCTATATCTTTGTCATGTTGACCCAGTATGAAGGATTCTATGGGTGTCTGAGTTCCCATAGCAATATCTTTCTGCGCATTCTCATCCCGATGCTATTTGGCAGATTTCCTGCCCGGTCCAGGATTCTTGAAAGATTCGCTAGATCCTCCATGTTCTTTGGAAGATCTCCTGGTTATTCTGTTTAAGGGAGGATCTGAAGGGGGTTGAGAGGAGATGATCAGGGGCAAGGAGGATTTAAAAGAGGTTTGGGGGAGATTTTCAAGAGAAGGGGGATCTAGGGGTTGGTTTTCCAGGAGAGAAAGGATAGGGAAGGGGTTAGATGAAGGAGGCGGAGGAGGGGAGTGGGGGGGAGATTTGGAGGGATCAGGAGAAGATGGGGAAGGATGACCTACTACGGAGGGAGATGGATCAGCTTCAGAGATGCCTTTGGCTTGGGAGGCCAATTTCTTTTTTTTTAACCATTTCCCATTGTTCCTCTTGAGGACCATTTTCTGCATTAATAAGCTTAGTACATCGATTTGCAAAGTGGTCGTATTCATGACATACCTTGCATTTGAACGGGATCTGTTCATATTCTAGCTGTTGAATATGGCTCCAGTCGTCCACTTTGAGCTTGATGGCTTCCGGGAGGCCTTTGCCGAGATCCACTTCAACACAAATCCGAGCACAAGCTTGCATGTTGTCATTTGGCTCGCTTCGATCTACATATTTACCAACTACATTTCCAATGGCTCGGACTGAATCATCTCCCCAGCAGTGGAGGGGAAGATGAGGGAGCCGGACCCAGACCGAGACAGCACTGGGGACATCGATTTTAGGATCAAAGTCAGGGGTCCATTTGTTGAGGTACAGGCCCCTGGAGTCCATGAAATAAGGTCCGTTTCTGAAAATTAAATCCTTGTCTTCTTTGGATTCGAAGTGAAATGTGAATTACCCTTTGCCACAAAACATGATGGATATCTTGCCTTGTATTTTATCAGACCAGTTTCTCTCAACCCATCTCTGGACAGTTTTCGGGGAGGGCCAGAGGCCCGTAAACTGACCGATGAGTCCTTTTTTTCCCAACGACAAAGCGACCAAGCGAGGTAGGGTAGGAGGCAGAAGAACTTCCTGAAGACCGTCTAATTTTTTGACAAATTTTGAAACAGAAGGACGAGGGCGTTGTGGCGGCAGTGAGTTTACCAGATTGGAGAATGCCTGCTTGGGATCGACCCCCTCCGGTGGAGCCTCTGGGGGGGCCATGGACGACGAGCGCAGAAGGCCGATCTGATGCGCAGCTGAACCCTAGGCAGTGTACGCAGCGCGTTCCGCAGAGAGGATTTACTATATGCTTATGAACAATTAATAACTAATATTTTTTACAATAGCTTGGTTGATTAGCTAGATTTAGTACTAGGTCTAAGTTAGCTAGATTTCTTTTTATGAAAAGTGAAGGATGAAGAGAAATAAATTGACAATACTACAATCTTATAGTTAGTTGATCATGAACATTGTCGTACAATCTTATTGCTAGTTGATCATAAACATTGGTGTTGGGTTTTAGTTAGTAAATGATTTCTTGATAAAAATTAAGGTTATTAGAGATAAGAGAAATTTGTGATGCAAATTTTAAACTCCAAATATCAAGAATTATTTTGAATTTTCCAAGGTTTAACCTAGGTGGGTTTTGTAACTATGTTCAAACTATATAAATCTTTGATTTCATTAGTGAAGAGATGATGAGCCTATTGTGGAGCACATGTGTGGATTCTACATGGAGAAGGAGACATATGTTGTTCAATAACATTGGTCATGTTAAATTTCCACTTATTGTTTAATGCATTAGTAGTTTGATGCTTGGTTGTGAAGAGATGACAAGCCTATTGTGGAGCACATGTGTGGATTCTATTTGGAGAAAGAGACGCATCTTGTTCAATAACATTGGTCATGTTAAATTTTTCCACCTATTATTTAATGTATTGGTAGTTTGATGTTTAGATGTGAGGAAGATTTGTTGTTAAAAAACTCTCACTAATTGTATGATTAGTTATGTAGAAAAAGATGTATGTTGTTCAATAATATTGGTCATGTTATATTTTTTATTTATCGTTAAATATATTGACAATTTGAGACTTAGTTGTGAAAGAAATAAATGATGAAAAAAATTATTACTAATTAGATAAATATATTGACAATTTGAGACTTAATTGTGAAATAAATTTATGATGAAAAAAGTTATTACTAATTAGATAATTAGTTACGTAAAAGGTCTTAAAATGTAGTATACATAAACATTCACTCACTTAAAAATTATTTTTATAAATTTTCAAACAATTAGTGTTAATTTAGTAAATACACTTTATATATATATAATATGAAATCACATTATTAAAATGTCCAAAACAAAATATAAATAAAAGCAAATAACATATATATAATATTTAACAAAATATATAAATATAATATTTACCTAACTAAATTAAATAATTAATGTAAATGTTATTTTTTTGCACTTCAAAAAATTATCCTTTATCTTTATTCTTTTCCCTTT